>BJCN01326727.1:0-11455 GCA_018326445.1 Flaveria brownii
TTGTTTTTCTTTTAATGCCTCGTGTTCTTTAGTTAACTTTTTGAATTTTTCCTCCATGAAGTCATAGTCTCTAATCATTACTTCAAATGTTTTCATGTTTTCATCTTTATCTCTCACCAAAGTAACAATCTCATCATCTTTCTTTTCGATTATCTCTTTTAACTTCAAATTCTCTTCTGTCAAATCAGCAATTTTCTTTTCTTGAGCCATAGTGGTTTCTTTCAATTTTCAAGCTCATCCACATCAATAATGTCATCAGTTTGTACAGACACATTATGTGCTGTAGCAACTGGAGCTTCCTCAGTATCTATAAGAGTTGAGCTTTGGAATACAGGCTCAGAAATTATGGCATCTATGAAATCAAAAACAAAGGATTGATTTTGAACATCTTCTCTATGCTCATTAGCATCTGTCTCATCATCAACTTGAGTTTTAGTCATAGCTTCATCATGACTCATTCCACCAGATGTTCCTTCACCAGTATCATGTGTCTCAGCACCATGATCAGAAATAGTCTTCTCACTACTATCAGATTGATGAACCTCAATAGTATCATCACTGGCATCATCATCATCACTGCTAGAACTGTCATTGTCATCATTATCATCATCACCTTCATCATTGTCTTCATCATCATCATTAGATATGACTTGACGAATATCATCAACAAAATCAGCAGGATCCACTGGTTCACCTTCAATCAAGTGGAAATGATCTATGTTGATATCCACATCATCATTAGCAACATCCCTCATATATTGAAACATAGGTACATTTGGAGCTCCTGTGATCATGGCCAATCTTTTATATGATATCTCAGTCATATGCTCAAGTTCTAAGATATCACCACCAACACCATAAACATGAAAATCTGGATATTCTTTATTTATGATCATTTGCAGGAACCTTGGATACATCAGGTACTTGTTCCTGATACCTTTCTCCAGGTTGAAGATAAATCCATTCAGAATCCACTTGGCCATATTAAATCTTCTATTAGTAGCAATGGCTACTTTTGGGGATGCAATGTCCACTGGAAATGAATTCCATCCAGCACTCCTTTTGGACATGCAATGTTGAAAGATGTAGCATAAAAGCTTCCAATGATTGTATACTCTTGATCTGAAGAATAGCTTCTTAGGAAAATGATCAGGATGACCCATTTCCATGACACTACATCTGCATTCATTGAAAGACAGCTCAGACATGTCTTCTAGATCATTATTTCCGAATCTTAGTGAAACCCTGACAGACTCTTATGATACGTCTATCATTCTGTCATTGGTAACAAATCCTCTAACAACCTTCCTTCCATCATCATCTATTTCCACTGAGGCTGTGTTCTAGAATTTATTGATCAATCTTGAGTAAATCACAGGCTGGTAACACATGGCATAAACATACTTGGTCCTTAATAGAAATCTAATCATCTCCTCATATGAAATTGCATCTTGAACATCTTCATTCAGCAGAGCAGCAACATTATGCTTTGGCTCAAATTTTAAATCAACCATCTGCACAAATGAAAACAAGAACTTTAGACACTTTGATTTTTAAACACTTTGAATTTTACAAGTTTTGATTAAATTTTTAATGAATTATTGTGTTTTAAATTTAAATTTTTGTTTTACTTCAACTTGTACTTAGTCTCTTTTAAGAATTAAAAAATTACGTCCAAGACATAGTATATAGAAGTTGTTGTATATATGTTTTAAAACACACTAATCCAATTAAAATTTTATCAAAAATATTAAACAATTGAATTTTTTTTATGAATTTCTTATTTTTAGTTAAAAAATTTAAAATTCATGACTGTTCATCTTCATCAATCGACTGATGAAGAACATCAACCGATCAATATTCATAAAATTCAATCTTCTACATGTTAAAATGCTCGAAATCAAGTGTACATTAACAATCAATGATCAATTTTAGTTCTTAGTCCCATTTTATTGCACAGAATTCAAATTTTCATAGAATTTACGGTTGGAAATGCCTGAATAGATGAAAAACGCCCAACTGATTGTGAATCTAATACTTGAAATAGAATGATTTTGATTATAAACTTACATTTACAATCAAGTCCACAATCTATCTATCATAATATATCAGGACACACAATCACAATAAGTGTAATGAAATGAAATCGAGAGTCGACTGAGTTCAGAGGTTTTTAGGAGTGTGAATGAATGAAAAATGCGAAGTGTTGTTTATATACTAAGTGAAATATTTAGGCGCATGAGCATTGTTTGTGTGCATGAAGTTGTATGTTTTCACTAAGTTTTTAGGCGCATGAGAACTGTTTGTGCGCATGAAGTTAGGCGCATGAGCACTGTTCAGCCGCATAAGCCCTGTTTAGGTGCTTTTGCACTGTTCAGGCGCATGAGAC
This sequence comes from Flaveria brownii, assembly GCA_018326445.1. NCBI lineage: Eukaryota > Viridiplantae > Streptophyta > Magnoliopsida > Asterales > Asteraceae > Flaveria > Flaveria brownii. The sequence continues at coordinate 2,390 of BJCN01326727.1, forward strand.
TATATGAAACGCCCAACACGGTGAATTTTTCACTTGATACGTCTAACCCTTGAAAGTCTGGTACTGTGTGGGCGCATGAGCATGTTGAAACGCCTAACACTTAACCAATTTTTCAGACGTATGACAACTGTTCAGGCACATGAGCATATGAAAAACGCCCAAACACTTGTAAAATTTCTTAAAACTCATCATGCTCTTATTTGGACTTATTGTCACTGTTTAGACGCATGAGATAACTTTCATGAGTCTTAACACTTGTAAATTTTCAATTCTTCTACCTGTACACTGTTTAGACATATTAGCATTGTTCACATAATAATATTCAAACAATTTTGTTACATTTTGACTTCTTCCCAAAATTTACATTTTTGACTCTCAATTTTGAACTTTTGCATTTAAACCCTTTTATTTTTATTTAACTTTTCAAAAGAACAATTTCCCTTCATTTTAGTCTCAAATTTAAACAAAATAATCTCATTTAAAAAATTTGCAAGAAGCTTTTCCACTTTTATAGGCTCATTTTTACATTTTCAAACACACACATACTTTGAATATTTAGCTTCATCCTTTCCATTCAAACATTTTAATTTTGATTTTCTTAGAAACTCTTACTTTTTATTACACCCCCTAAACTTTTTAGTTTTACAAAACTTAGAAGTTTCCCAAGTTGTCACAAGAAGATCACACTGATCATTATTAAATTGCCTGCGCACATAAAACATGCATAGAATCAAAATTAAAGCAGAATACAAATCTAATATTTAAAATAGAATCAGCTCACTTACTTTTTCAATTCTTGGATTGATTAGGGTAGAATTAGATATGACATGATGTGACTCATACAAAGACTTAGAGAGATCAACTATCATCAAGACATGTAAGAAAGCACAAATTCTCAACTTATTTCCTGACCTACATTCATAACAAGAGTTCATGTTGATAATTTAGTAGAGACTTATCATGGATATACCATTTGATAAACTCTAACCATCCATTTGAATGGGTTGTGCACATTGGCATCTTTGCATCGAAGGAGAATATCCAGGTCTGTAATCACTTACAACAGAGGATATCTCATCACTTCAGGTCTATGATGACTCATAACGAAGAAGTGAGATGATGCTTGTAATAGATCTCATGGTTAGTCATATCACCACCAGGTGTGAGTGTTGTAACTTTACAAGCAATCAATCTGATAAGCTAATACTATTCATTAGTATTAAGATGAACACACATTAATGCATAGATGATTTAGTTTAATCATAAGAATTTACTTTTTCAGTATAGTAGCATGAGATTGTCTAGACATCATATCTCATCATGTCAGACTTTATTATCGAGTGAAATATGCAACTGATCTCACTAATGTACTATCATTCTGTCACATGTTGCAAAAACAGATTCATTCCTAAAACATGAATTAACAAGAAAGTCACTATTTTTGTAGTTTTTGTTTTATATTTTTATCTTTGATTTTGGATTTTCTATTTTTGCATTTGGTTTTTCTTTGAAAAGCAAACAAACACACACAAACTACAATCAGACAATTAACTTTTACAGATTCTCTTGCTATGACCTTATGGATAATGGAGGGTTTTGATCATGTGAAGACACAAAGAACTAAAAAGCTTAAAAACCAGGTTTACACATGGTTAATAAGACCAATTGACTCCACTAAATACTCAAACCGTCCTAGTAAGAAGGCTTTAAGTAAATAGGTCTGCCAACTTTTTTTCCATTGCAATTTGAATCAAAATGATTAAACCTTTTTTAGAGTTATATCTGGGAAATGATATCGAATTTGGATATGTTTTGTTTTTGAATGTTGGACCGGATTAGCTGTATTGAACATAGCAGCAGTGTTATCAATGTTAATTGGGGTTTTAAGAAAATTGAACCCATAATCCAGCAGTCGGTTTTGTAACCAAAGGATTTGAGAACATCCTACTGAAGCAGCTATGTACTCAGCTTTTGCGGTTGAAACAGAGACATTTGTTTGTTTCTTGCATTGCCACAAGACTAATTGGGGACATAAAAATTGACATCCACCCATAGTAGATTTTCTATCTTGACAACATCCTCCATAATCGCTATCAGTATATCCATGTAACTCAAATTTTCCCTCGTAAGGATATCATAGCCCTAAAGTCAGTTTACCTTTAAGATACATGAATATCTTTTTGATAGCAATTAAGTAGGATTTCTTCGGGTCTGATTGATACCTGGCACAGACACAAATATCATACATTATGTCTGGTCTAGATGCAGTAATACATCAAAGAACCAATCATAGATCCGTATAATGTTTAGTCAACTGATTTTCCTTTTGGATGAGGCTCAATCTTGGAGTTTACGTCAGCTGGAGTTCTAATGGACTGACAATCTTGTAGTTTGAATTTTTTCAAGAGTTTGTCAACAAACTTCTCTTAATTGATGAATATACCATCTGCTCATTGTTGAACTTGAAGTCCAAGAAAGAAATTGATTTCTCCCATAGAACACATTTGAAATCAAGACTTCATGATTTCTTGAAATTCAATGCACAATTTTGGACTGGTGGAACTGAATATGATGTCATCAATATACACTTTTACACATAAGAGATCATCAGCATCCTTCTTTATAAATAAAGTTGGATCGATTTCCCCTCTCGTGTATCCATGATAGATTAAGTGTTGTGACAATGTCTCATACCAGATTCTAGGTGCTTGATGGAGTCAATACAGAGCTTTGCTAAGCTTGTACACATGATGTGGAAATTCTGCATCCTCAAAACCCAGAGGTGGCTTCACATACACATCATCGGTGATTGGACCATACAATAATGCACATTTAACGTCCATTTGATACACTTTGAATTTCATGAATGATGCATAAGCCAGGAAGACACGAATGGATTCAAGTCTTGCAACTGGAGCAAATACTTCATCATAATCAATACCCTCTTCTTGAGTGTATCCTTGTGCAATAAGTCTCGCTTTATTTCGAATGACGATTCCTCAATCATCTATTTTTTTTCCAAAAAACCATTTTGTGCCTATAGCATTTTCTCCTTCAGGTAAATCCATAAAATTCCACACTTATTGTTTGCAGAAATGTTGTAACTCTTCTTGCATAGCCGCAATCAAACTATTGTCCTTTAAAGCTTCGGTAACATTTTTAGAAACAACTTGAGAAAGAAAACACGAGTATAAGCAAAGGTTTGCATGTTCTGATTTGCTTCTCGTCGTTCTCTCATTCAATTGACCAATAATCTAAGATTTTGGATGGTTCTTGTGAATACGAGATATCAGAATCTCATTTCCTTAAACATTAACATCCAGATTTGTTTGATTCAAGTTAGAGAGCTGATGTAGTAGGCTAGAAGAATGTGGATTGAAATTTGGAACTTGAGTTGGTGAGTTGATAAAGTAATCAAGATTAGCAGTATCAACTGCATCACCAGAGATGGATGGTGTTCCAGACTGATGTTGCACAAATTCAGTTTCATTATTAGGAAGTGGTTGAGAAACATCTTGACCTTCTGACACTGAATGATCTGAATCTTGATTAAATTGATCATTTTCATTGAATTGAATCGTTGAATCCTTGACAAAAGAGAAGAATGGGTAATCTGGGCTTTGATCATCTGGGTCGTCAGAATCTGAGTCATCACTGAAAGAACCAAGATCTCCTTGAGCTTTCTTCTTACATGTAGAATCAAGCAAGTTAGAGTGATCAAACAAGTTAGAATTAAAAATCATCTGGGTCATCAGAATCTGAGTCATCACTGAAAGAACCAAGATCTCCTTGAGCTTTCTTATTACATGTAGAATCAAGCAAGTTAGATTGATCAAACAAGTTAGAATTAAAAGAGTCTGGTAATGAATCTAAATCAAATAACCATGCAGGACCATTTGAAACTGACGAAAAGAATTTACCATGAATTTAACGTTGAATGTTTCAATTATTACATTAGTCCTAGAGTTATAAACTCGATAGGCTTTGGAAATAGATGAATATCCAACGAAAAATCCATTCTCAGATTTTGCTTCAAATGTTCCTAGAGGATCACTTGAATTTAGAATCATGACGGGACAACCAAAAAATTTAAGAAAATCTATGTTTGGTTTCCTGCCAAACATCCACTCGTATGGAGTTTTTAGTTTATCTTTCACGATTAACATTTGATTCTAGATGAAACACGTAGCGGAGATAGCTTCATCCCAGAAAGTGATTGGAATTTTATCATGTGCTAACATAGATCATGCAGCCTCAATTAGTGTTCTGTTCTTCCTTTCAGCAATTCCATTTTGTTGAGGAGTTCTGGGAGCAGTGAACTGATGAGCTATTCCTTTCTCTGCACAAAACATATCTTAACATTTTTGAATTACTTATCATTATCACTTCTTATTATCTTCACTTTTTGGTCTAATTGATTTTCAACTTTAATGCTAAATTCTTTTAATAACTCAGCCGTTTTAGATTTACAATTCAAAAAGAAAACCCATGAAAATCTTGTATAGTCATCAATGATAACAAAACAATATGATTTTCTTCCAATACTCTAGACATTGGTTGGTCCAAAGAGCTCCATGTGAAACATCTGGTGTGGTTTGGAATTTGAGTTTATAGGCTTGGTTTTATAAGACGCTCTATGTTGCTTTCCCTTCAAACATACCGAGCAATGATCAGTCGTTGCAAACTTCTTGGATGGAAGTCCAATAACTTGATTTCCTGCTACAAGCTTGTTCATGTTCTTGAAGTTGGAATGCCCGAGACATCTATGCCAAAGCTGACTTTCATCATTTGATGCTTTAGCAATGAGGCAAGTTGTTTGTGTTGATGGATCAACTTGAGATATATCCAGTTTGTATACATCTTGATCCCTTTCAGCTTTAACAATCACTCAATCCTTGCTAATCTGAAAACCTGGCTTCAAGAAATAACATAAAGATTCATCAAATAGAACAAAATATGATTTATCACATATTTGGGATACACTTAAAACATTAAAGTTCAACTGAGAACATAAGTTGACTTTATTGAAGCTTATTATCCCATTGGATACTGTTCCTTCTCCTGTTATCTTTCCGCCTGCATCACCACCAAAGGCGACATGTGTTCCATCCTTTAGCTTACCTTGAATTAAGGCATGATTGCCTGTTATGTTCCAGCTACACCCGCTATCCACAAACCAAGTATTGACTGGTCTTCACGAGCGTACCTGAACAGCAAAGAAATTTAAGTTGAGGTATCTACCCAAGCCGAGATAGTCTTGGGTTCTCCAAATTTATCAACAATGGAAATTTGCTTGAAATGAAGAGTATTCAAATCTGGCTTGTTCTTAATGAATTCACCAATTTTGTTATCCATATGTTGTTGATCATTTTTATAAATATTCATACCAGTTGATTGACCAACTTTTGAAAAATATTGATTACCAACATTTTTATTTGTCATTCTTACAGATCTTGGTATGAATTGTTCTTTCAGAACTTGTTTTGGTCTCACATAATTGTTCCTTTGGAATGACCTCAAACCTAAAGAAGGTTGGTTAGTTAATCTTTGAAATCCATCAGTTTGATTTCTCAAATACTGAGGATTAACATAACCTTTTCTCAAGTTTGAATTGACAAGTCCTATATTAGGTGAACTCTTCCTAAAGTTATAATTTTCAGTGTTTTAAGTTCTCTCATCATAATAGGTACAATATTTGTTCAAATAACAATCTGCTGTGGAATGATTCCTTATGTCCTAGGTGTGATAGTTCATATTGAAAAAGCACTCAACAGTGTTGTGATTGTACATATCACAAATTTCACAATACCTTTGTGGAGGTTTAGACAGTTGCTTGTTAACTTTTGATGTTGACTCAATATTTGATTCTTGCTTATATTTTGGCGTCAAAAAGTTAAATTGTTGTTTTTGATTTGTCAATTTTTTCTTTTGAGTTGACATTTTATTCTTTGACACATTACTTTTCATCTTTTGTTCATGAACTTCCTTCTTGGATTCCTTAGGAACAAATCTTTTAGTAACGGCGGAAGTCTTAGAATCTGAACCCGTTTTTAGATCAGATTGAGATTTGTTCTTAGGAGATAGTTTAACCTCTTGAAAAGAGTTCATGTTTAACAAACCAGCAGACACAAATTTTACAGGTTTGGGTTTAGTTCCTTGATTTGTTGATTTTATCACATTTCTTGACATCTGTTTTGATCATTTTTGGCTTTAGGTGATTTTCTTCTTCTTCTTTGATTCTTTGATTTAGAAGAACTTGGTTTAATTTCAGATTGAACATCTTCAGATGAATATTCTTTTTTATTATCTTTCAGTTTCAGATCAACGGAATTTGAATCTTCTGATGTTCCTTCTTCAAATTTTGCTTTTTCTTTACTTTTGATTAAAACTTCTTCCAACACAGATTTTGTTGGAGCATAAGATTTCTAACTTTTCTTTTAAGGTTCATATGATTTAATCTTTATGGGATGACCATTTTTTATCTTTTCATCATCCTTTTCTTCAAAGATTTTGATATTAGCTTTTCTTCTTCATTGTCAAAATTCTTGTTTTTATTCTAGAAAGCTTTGAGTTTAGCTTTGTTTTCAGGAGAATGATCATACGTGTTAAAGTTTTCTGGTAGAGTGTTGATTATTGATTAAGACATAGGTTTATGAGTGAAGCCTAATCCTGCTTTTTGTTTATCTTTTCTTTCATTCACCAGTTTTTCAACAATCAATTTTGAACTTTTAACCTTCGCAAGATCCACTTGAGTAACAACATGTTCTATCTTCTCCAGTTCTACATTTTTGGTCATTTCTTCCAACTGTTTAGAAACAATTTTTAATTCTTTTAACGTTTTGTTACATGATGTTTGAAGAGAAATGGTCTTTTAATATGCTATTTTATGATCAGATTTTAGTTTATACTGCATTGAGTCTTCTTGTTTATGTTTCTCACAGATTTTATATGAGTAGCTTCGATAGTATTCAACATGTTCAAAGCATGATTTGGTGCAAAGTTTTTCCCTTACTTCAGATGGTATTTCAGGATATTTTGGGGATGAGGTTTCAGAGTTAGAGGGTGAAGTTTCAACCTTAGGTTGATCAGACTGAGCCGTCAAAGCAATTTCATATGAATCCTCTTTAGGATTAGATTTGTCACTCCAGTCATAATCATCTTCTTCATTCTCACCTTCCACTTTTGGATCACAGCCCTCTGACCAATCTTCCCCTTGGATTTCTACAATAAGAGATAAACTTGCGGTTAGATCATTGGTAAATTGCTCAGCATATGCACTCCAGTCATATCCATCATTCACACTGACTACAAGAGCTTTCTTTGGTTCATCAGATGATTTTCATTCATCTTTAAGCTCAGGCATAGGAAGACTTTGATATGGCTTTTGGAATGTCTTCTGAGCTAATTGAAACCTCTGATTTCTAGAACTAGATTGAGCATTTCCTCCATTATTCCTGGGAGCTTTGCATTCCCTAGATAAGTGCCCATAACTATTGTAGTTGAAACACCTCGACTTTGACTTGTCAAAACCAACAGTCTTATTAGCACTAGACTTATATTTCCTGTCGATATACGAGTGTTTTTGTGATCTGTAGGCAATCATCACCATCTGCTAATTCAAACCCATCTCTTCAACATCTTCAGGACCCATTTCAAACAAATCCTGCAAAAGAAGATCTAACTATGTTAGATGACTACCTTGATATGCTTAAAAGCTTTCCATGAAAGAAGTAAAGGGAGTTTTAGACTCTTCATCCTCTAATAGGATGTTTATCTCATCTTTAACTTTGCTAGATTGAGCAGAGCTAATAGATGGAGTCTTTGTTTGAGGCTTAGAACTTTGAGAAATAGGAGGAGACTGAGGTTGAGGTTGAGGTTTGGTTGCATAAGCAGGTGGACTTGTGAATGATGAATCAGTGAAGAATCCTACTCCTACAAACAGATGTCCCTCTTCTTCAGGTAAACTTTCATTCTTAGGCATGAAAGCATTCTCAATAGTATTTGCAGGGGATGCAACAAATTTATACTGTGACATTGAGAATGTTCTATCATAATTCCTTAAACTCTCATCAATCTCCAAAAAATCAATCTTGGCAATTAACAGATCTAGATCCATTGAAAATTTCTCTGTATGCTTTAACAATGTCACTATTTGTTTCTATGAGGATGGTAAAGTATTGAGAAGTCTAATGTTTAGTTTTGGATCTAGATTGTATAGGTCTAGATCATTTTGTATAGGCTTAGAACTTTAATCAAGTCTTGTAATTAATAATTGTAACTGTCAATTATATATGTATATGTATGTGCATTGAATCTATAGGTTAACCCATATATATGTATGTTGCTTTATGATTGTTGACAGGCAAAATGAATATACTTGGTAGGATTCCTGAAATTGACCAAGTGTAAGAAACATCTACGGATGAATATTATTGTTAATCCGTAGATATGTTTCTTACAAGACCACGTGAATATTCCTGAGGATGATCAAGGATTGCATGAAGTGAAGTCTTCTACGGAAGAACAACACTTCTACGGAAGACCAAGACATCTACGGAAGACCAAGTCATCTACGGAAGAACAAGACATCTACGGAAGAACAAAACTCCTGCGGACGACAAGACTCCTGCGGAAGAACAGAATACTTGTGTGACCTCAAATATCAACAAGTCAAACAAGTCAACACAATCAATAACAAATCCCAAGAGATCCGGTGTTTCCTTAACCAACTCAAACCGTCTATAAATATCAGTCCTAGGTTTCACATCTCGAAACACAACCAAGCAATATTACGGCCGACAAGTTACATCATCGTGCAACCCTAGGCGCCGTCACATCAACAACAACACTATTCGATTCACAGAAATCATTGTACATAGTGATTTATAATTATTCTTTTGTAATCATTACTTGATAATTAATGAAATACGTTTGAATAATTATGAAGTTCGCATTTACTGTGTTTTTGTGTTTGTGTTCTTTAATAATCATTAATACAATTGAACGTCAATTAATGATAATTCCGCGATCATTGATTTGATTTATTTTAATACTGATAATTCCTGA
>BJCN01326730.1:0-10593 GCA_018326445.1 Flaveria brownii
AAAAAAGAAGAATGAAAGACCCTTTGGATGGGGCAAAGGAACCGTAAATGCAGGAAGGAGGGGAAGAGGACGAGGTCGTGGAAAATCAGTGGGTCGAGGGAGAGGAAAAGAACCAACAGACAAGCCAGTCAAAGATCGATCAAAACTTAAATGTTTTTGATGTGATGAACTCAGGCACTTTTCCTCAGATTGTCCCACAAGAAGGAAGACCGAAGAGAATAATCTTATTCAAGATGATGGGACGGTTCTATACATGCATTCGTGCATTAAGAAGGAGAAGCAAAAAGTGTACCTAAACGAAGCCCACGTCGATCCAAGTCTATATGCAACTGTTTCATGCGAAAATTATACATGGTTCCTCGACAACGGGGCAAGTAATCACATGACGAGAAATCGAAGGAAGAGGAAGAATAGTGGTCGAAGGAAAGTCAGGAAATCAACGAATACTTGAGGACGCCTACTATACCCTATCACTTAAGAATAACATCATAAGTGTGGGTCAAATGGACGAGAAGGGGTGCAAGATCACTATTGAGAACGGAACACTATGGATGTATGAAGCAGATGGAACTCTATTGATGAAGGTACCATGTTCACCCAATCGTGTTTACAAAATTAACTTAACGGTTGTTTCCCCAATATGTCTATAGGTAAAACTACAAGACGAAGCATGGCTATGGCATGCTCGCCTTGGTCACTTGAACTTTGAAGCACTTAGAAACTTATCAAGACTTGCGATTGGGTTACCCCAACTAACAAGCCCATCTTAAATCTATGACTCGTGCATGTATGCGAAACAAGTAAGGGGAGTGTTTCTGAAGAACGCCATGTACCGAGCAGCCAACCCACTAGAACTACTCTATGCTGATTTGTGCGGACCCATAACTCCAAAAACTCCAAGCGGGAATCAATACATCCTACTAGTAGTTGATGATTATATCTGGTCCATGTGGGTGTTTATAATCAAGACAAAAGATCAAGTACCATCCACTCTTATCGACTTTATTAAGAGGATTGAGAATGAAGTTGACAAGAAAGTTAAAATACTAAGAACAGACAATGAAGGAGAGTTTACCTCTCAAGTGTTGGGGAACTTTTGCACTGAGAAGGGCATTACTCGCCAACTAACGGCTCCCTACACCCCTCAGCAAAATGGGTTCGTAAAGAGAAGGAATCGAACCATACTTGGGACTACTCGAAGCATCCTTAAGGTGAAAAATCTACCACAGAATCTCTGGAGAGAAGTTGTCCACCACTCAGTGTATCTACTAAACAGATCACCATTAAAGGCACTAAAGAACTCGACACCTTATGAACAGCTCAAAGGAAGAAAGCCAAATCTAACCCACCTTAGAGTATTTGGATGTGTGGGATTTGTCAAGGTATTAGGCGCAGTGCAGAAAAAGTTAGATGATCGAAACACAATAATGATTCACCTTGGAATACAACCTGGCACAAAAACATACAGGGTGTATGATCCGGTCAAGCAACGAGTCCAAGCTATACGAGGTGGCGGTGTACGGTTTGAGGAGACAAAGATATACGAGTGGAAGGACTATCTGGCGAAGTATGATACTAAATACCCAGGCTGGAACGAATTCATCATCGAGACATATTCGGTTTTACAAACAGAAGATGCAACCAAGAATGCCTCGGGGAATCAGATCGATCCAGAACCGCACCCTACCGAGCCAAATACACATAATCAAGAAGAAGAAGAGATTTCGGGTCCGCTCGAATCGAACCAAACCGAAGGAACACAACTCCGACGCTCCACTCGATCAACAAGCTTTCCAAAAAGATTTGATGAGTATCAAGTTGAAACTGTACCAAGTCTAAATCATCAAGCAGACCACAATGATCAAGAACTTCTTCTATCTATTGATGATGAGCCAATAAACTTTCAAGAAGCAATAAAAGAACGACATTGGAAGGTGGCAATGGAAAGTGAGCTTGCGTCAATTGAAAAGAATCAAACATGGAAACTTGTTGAAAGACCTCCGAACATAAAACCAATCGGAGTAAAGTGGGTCTTCAAGGTGAAAAAGGATGCAAACGGGGCAATAACAAAATATAAAGCTTGACTCGTAGCAAAGGGATACGTTCAACTAGCCGGGATCGATTTTGAAGAAGTCTTCGCACCCATCGCGAGACTTGAAACCATCAGATGTTGGCTTAGCTGCAAGTCATGGGTGGGAGATACACCACTTAGATGTAAAATCAGCCTTCCTTCACGGGGAATTGAAAGAGGAAGTTTTCGTCACTCAACCCGAAGGATTCGTTAAAAGGGAACAAGAATAGAAGGTGTATAGGCTATCCAAAGCCTTATACGGATTACGTCAAGCTCCAAGAGCATGGAACTCAAGGCTCGATAGCACAATGAAAGAACTTGGGTTTACAAAGTGTAAACAAGAGCAAGTCGTATACCGAAGAGAAGTAAATAAACGGTTACTAATTGTTGGAACATACGTCAATGATCTAAGAATTACAGGTGCTGCTTTGAGCGACATTAAGGCCTTTAAAGAACAAATGATGACTCAACTTGAGATGACTGACCTTAGTATACTACTCTATTATCTCGGCATCAAAGTGAAGCAAACCAATCAAGGCAATTCCCTTAAACAATTTGGATATGCTACTAAAATACTAAAGCAATGAGGTATGTGGGAGTGTAATCCCACATAATTTCCTATGGATCCAGGATTAAGACTATCGAAGGAAGATAAAGCAGACAAGAGTGATCCCACGGAGTACCGAAAGATTGTTGGATGCTTAAGGTACTTAACTCATACGCGACCGGATATAGCATACGCAGTCGGGTATATAAGCCGGTTCTTGCAGGAGCCTACAACGACCCATGAACTAGCTGTAAAACAAATTTTGCGATATCTAAAAGGTAGCATTGATTTCGGGATTATGTACCCGAAAAATGGAAGCAAAATCCTTTATGGTTTCAGCGATAGTAGCCACTCAGTTGATATCAATGATGGACGAAGCACAACGGGGATAATCCTCTACTATAATAATGCACCAATTACTTGGAGTTCGCAAAAGCAAGGTATAGTAGCTTTATCCTCTTGTGAAGCGGAGTTCATGGCAGTCACCTCAGCCGCTTGCCAGACCCTGTGGTTAAGGAGTTTGCTAGCCGAGATAACTGGAGAAAAGGAAGAAGTGCTGGCTCTAAAGGTTGACAACTCATCGACTATAGCTCTAATGAAGAACCCGGTGTTTCATGGGTGTAGCAAACATATTCATACTCGATACCACTTCATAAGAGAGTGTGTGGAACGTGGGCAAATAAAAGTAGAACATGTGAGTGGGTATTCACAAAGGGATGACATCCTCACTAAAGCATTACCAAGACTAAAGTTCATTGAGATGAAAGGGCTCGTCGGAGTCACAAGATTAGGGTGATTGATAAATATAATCTTGTGAAGAAGCCGGGGAAAAGGAATTGACTTCACGAAGTCAAAGGGTGTAGTTTTGAGATAAGTTTTTTAGCATCCTAAATCAAATAGGTTTCTTGTAATCTAGTGGCTATATATACAAGAAAGCTCTGCTGGAGTTGCTCAGCCTTCTTGTTCTATGATGGATCTTTTGTTATTTGCTCTGCTAATTCTTTAATGATTGGATCCTGTAACCATAACAAATACATACAATATATATAATAATGTATATCACCATTGATCAAAATGTGTACGCTAGATTTTTTCAAGTTTAATAACAAGTTAATCTCTTAAGATAATCAAAATCAAATTAAAATATGTTTTTATTGATTGTACATTATGCATTTGAACTCGTAACACGGCCATATTATAATATATATTAAAGACTTATGTCGGTGGCTACAGTGCCACCGACCTCAGTTAAAACCCTAATTCCCTTAGTCTCCTCCTCATTCCAAATAACCACCGTAATTGCCCCTTAGTCTCCAATAGCATTCGATTTCACTGGTGGAGGCGGAGGTCAGGGAGGCGGAGGTCGGCGGTGGTCGTTGCGTTGGTGGAGGCGGAGGCCGGTCGTGGTGGCTGCGTTGGTGTAGGCCGAGGTCGGCGGTGGTGGCTATGTTGCTGGAGGTCGGCGGTGGTGGCTGCGTTGGTGGAGGCGGAGGTCGGTGGTGGTGGTTGCGTTGGTGTACCACACCGGTGGTCACACCGTCGTCTCCGATCAACCTCCGTCCCGGTGGGCGGTGGTCATCAATTCAAGTTCAAAAATCAAAACAAAAATTGGAAGCTGAAGAAAACGAATGATACGAGGAAGAACAACAATCAGAATAAATTACAGCAACATAATCGATTGAAGGCTGTGCGAAGAAATCAGGAGGAATTACGTCACTGATTTCTCCGTCTCCGGTCACTCCGGCTGTACTCCGTACACCGGTGTTTTCTCCGTCGCCGGAGGTTTTAGTTGACGTTGCGAGAGAAGAATGGGGCGTTGATGGCTATGGATCGATGAAGGGGCTAATTAGGGTTAGGGCTCATGAAAACGATGAAGATGAGGAGGATGGATCAATTGAGAGCCATATGGAGGAACAATTAGAGGTAGAGAGGAGAGTGGATTGTGATTTAAGTAGATTTGAGATGATTTACCCTAACTTTGGTGTTAATGATCACAGCAGTTGTGTTTTGGAGAATAGAGTTGATGATCAAGATACTCATATAGCTCAACTGGAAGAAGAGAACTCAATGTTGAAGGAGAGGTTGGTTATAATGGAAAGGGATTTTAGTAACATGAGAATGAAATTGCAGTCTTTGGAGGTGCAGAGGCACAAAGCACAAGGGCTTTTAGAAGAAGTTGTGGAGAATGATAGCGGGAGTCGAGGTTATGGTAGGGTGATCGAAGAAAGTAATGAGCTTTTGGAAGAGAGCAATGTAGGTGGTAAACAATGTAACAATGGTGAAAAGAATTTGCCGGGTGTGGAAGTTGTAGAAGGTGTAAATGTAGATGTAGCAGATGTTCATATTGAAGATGGTATCCAGAAAGTTTGTCATCGAAGCTAATAAGATTGAAGATGATCATGCAGATGTGGTAGCTGCAGGTTTTGTAATGGACACAGGGGTGATGAACTAAAGTTTCTATTTTGCTGACATGAACACTAAAAACTGTCACAGGTCAGTTTCTTGAGTTCTTGATTTCATGCTTCTAAACCTTAGGATTTTGAGCTCTATGCAGATGACTCTTGTGTAAATCTAATACTTTAAATAATATTTCAGTTTCTTCATTCATTCATCAAGTTACAATTCATCAGTTTTTTTTTTCTTTTTTAAGCACTGTAAAGTTATTTTCAGTTTACATATAATTATTTACAATTTGTTATTATACTAGTAACTAGTTTATATTATGTCATGAATTTTTGGTGAAGCCCATTGTAAGCCATACTCAACCATTATAAACACATGAACTCTGTGGCTAACCATTGTTTAACTATGACCAATCATGTGAAGTGTCATTAACCACTGCAAATGTTTAATTTACTACTTCTTCCAGCTTCTAAAAAAAAAGGGCGTACCTGGTGCTGCAAAGAGCTGCCGCGTTTTCGCAGGGTCCAGGGAGGGTCCGTCCCATTTAAGGGAAGATGTACGCGGTCTTCCAGCTTCTATGGATGATTAATCTTCAAACTTTTATAATTAATCTTGGTTTCGTGCTGATGGTTAACGGGAACACACAATACCAGTAGCTCGTTTGGTCAAGTCTTGATAAATATTCACGAGGCTTGTTATTCTTGAATGGTGCCTTGATTTAGTCAATATTGGTCATTACGTGTTATGATATGCTACTTCCATGACCCATTAAGACCTATACTGTTATGATCAATTACAAAACTAGTATGAAATATTACAATATGACCTATTATAATTCAATATTTTATCTGCTATGATTCATTAGGACACGTTATAACTTATAACCTTTTATGACACGTTACAAAACAATATGACGAAAGCCACATGATGTGACCCATCCAACCCAACACAACTGAACCTATTGAGTCCCATATATGGCCCGTCACGACCTACTATAATCTGTTATGACCCATTATGGCTTATTGAGACCCACATGGCCACATGTAAGTTGTAACCCATCCCACCCAATAATCAGTTATGATCCATTAAGGCTTGTTAGTTGTTTTGATAATGCAACCTACCATAATCTATAACAATCTATTTTAACGTATTACATCTCATTTTAACAAATTATGACCAAATTGAATTGATTGCACCATAGTATGACATGTCACAAGCCAATTTGACAAATAAGTCATGCTGACCCACTCAATCTCTTAAGGCTCAATATTTCTCATCGAGACCTGTATGACTAATTTATGATCCATTATTAGTCGTATTCGATTTGAATTAGTTATATACTAAGTTATACGAGCTCTCTTGTATTATCTTGATATTGTCTATAATGTTATTCCTGTGGTTTATGGTTCCATTTTATTTAGTAACAAATGTTTTTTTTAATTTAGAATACAATGATATATAAAAATTTATTTTTATGTATTATTTTAAAGTTATTTAGTAAAATTAAATAAATAAGTTTCGTGTGTGTGTATATATATATTACAATCCAGAGGAAGATAATATAAACTTATTTATGAAGTCCAGAAAAAGTATATCTGTGAACAAAACATATGAATAATCTCATGTAATAAGTAATGTTAAGAAACAATTAAACAAACTCTAAACATAAGGTAGCTGACTTTTCTTTTTATTACAATAAAATACGTACTTTCCTTTAATTAATACCCGAATACGTTGACTTTTTAGTTTTGACTTTCTTTAAGTTGTCAACTAGATTTTATATTATTTTTATCTAATTAACAAATATTAATCGTTTTTGTAATTAATATCATTTCAGTCTTCCCCTATTTTTTATACAAAAAGAAATAACAATAATAATTGGTAAGGCGTGACACGTCAAACTAGGGGTGTTCATCGGATCGGGTAACGGATTATCCGGATTATTCGGATCGAATTATTCGGATTTGAAAATTTCAGGACCCTATCCGAAATCCAATGCGATCCGAATAAGAATTTTTCTATCCGATCCGAATCTATCCGAATTCAATTCGGATCGGATTCGGATATATCTGAATTTATCCGAACAATCCGAATAAACCAAATAACAGTTCTTTTTTTTCCTATATATTTATTTTTTTTCCTAATTTTTTATTCTTTCAATTTTATAAGTTATGAAATCACAATAAAAGATATAAAACTAAAAAGTAAAATTTGACTTGTACACAAATTTAAAATTTAGAACATAATAAGTAACTGTATACAACCTGAATATTAGAATCTCTAATTTAAAACGGCGGTCGATTATTGCATAATTATTTAGTATTATGACTAAAATGTGTAAAGATTCATGTGTATTGAGTTGAAAACATAATATATAGTTGAGTGATTAGTATTGGGCTAAAACATAGTTGAAGTCTTATTCGGATTAATCGGATATCCGAATTATCTGAATTATCCGAATAACCCGGATAAAAAAAATTGTGAAATCCAAAATCCGATCCGAAATCTGAATAAGGAATTCGGATTCGTATCTCTATCCGAATAAGGATTCGGATCGATTTATTTGGATTCGGATACTTTCGGATATCGGATTTTTTGAACACCTCTACGCCAAACGAATTTTCATCTCAAGTTAACACAGTGTATTTGGTTTATCTATTCCACGTCATCCATTTTTCATTTCCACCTTAGCTTACAACCTTCCCTTTTCCCCTCCATTAGAGACTAATTAATTAAAGACATAAATGCAAAAAAGACCTAAAATTTTACCAAATAGTGAGAAAGCACATCAAATTGTTCTCTAGAGAGTATACAAAATATTCTCTAACATAATAAGATGTGCAATTTTATAATTGTGAATCCATATTCACATACAAGAGTATTTATTATACCCATCAACTTAATCCGGATGTTACACACAAACTAATACGCGATAGATACATAATGACCATCTCTAAAATCAATGGAAAAAATGTCGCCAAGATTATAATATGATTACACAGAAATTTCATAATTGTAGCTTAGACTATAAAATAAAATAAAATAAAATGGTTATAGGTTTGGTTCATTTATAATTTAAAAGTAAAGTGATAAAATTATTATTCAGAATACCTTATAAGTTATAACAGATTGATTTAAAATTACATAGAGTAAATACTAAACTAAATAAGGAATCTTGTAGCTGTTAGAAATATACAATGATGTACAAATGATAGAATATATTTAGTATATGCAAAGTGATATAAAAGTCGTTCTGTTTACGAAACATCTCGTGCTTTCGTCTTGTAATTGGAGATAGAGAGTATATGGAGGAGGAAAAAGAGGCGTTATTATCGCCGGCGATCTCCGCCGGTGGCCGCCGTGGACGGCGGTTGAGTCGCAAGTACTCGGTGAACTCACTCAGAACCGATTTCTTAACTCGGTTACCTGATAAGGTCCGTTCTACCGTTGACATCGAGTCTCCTCATTTCACTCTACCATCAAAGTCATCAGCATCATTAACTCAAGGTATTGTTCATAAATTCATCCTCAATTGCTCTCTTCACTGTTTGTTGTTAGCTTCGATTCGTTTGTGTTTGTGTGTGTAGGTGAAAAGGAGTATTACGAGAAACAATTTGCGACGTTGAAGTCGTTTGAGGAAGTTGATGCGATCGTATCGTCTGATGGAATCGATGAGGAAGACCTAGAGGAACAGATTCAGCAAGAGAGAGCGATGAAGATCTCTAATTACGCAAACATTTTGTTACTCGCGTTTAAGGTGATTTCATGTGAGAATGATCGTTATCGTTGTTGTTTCGATTTTGATTCAAATTATAGCGATTCAATGTAGTTATCATCTTCAAGTTTAAAATCAGTACGTTTGGCTTAAAATTGAAGTTCTATATTCAACTGATTCAGAAGATACAGATAATATTGACAATGATGTGGTAATTAACTGTTGATGTGAATGTTTATTGTGTTATGAAGATCTTTGCTACAGTAGAGACTGGATCCATTGCCATTGCTGCATCCACACTGGATTCATTGCTTGATTTAATGGCTGGTGGCATCCTTTGGTTCACTCATCTCTCTATGCAAAGCATCAACATATACAAGTATCCTATTGGTAAACTCAGGGTGCAGCCTGTTGGAATCATTATCTTTGCTGCAATTATGGCTACACTTGGTATGTTATGTTGCGATAAAGACTGATATTTCTCATTTTGATTTCTGCAAAATGTAGTTTACATTTTAGTGATAAAGAAAGTTCACTGTTTGAGTTCTTTTAGGCTTTCAGGTTTTGATTCAGGCTGTAGAACAGTTAATTGAAAGCAAACCACCCGAGAAGATGTCAGCGTTTCAGCTTTTATGGTTATACATAATCATGTTGACTGCAACAGTTGTGAAACTTGGATTATGGTTGTACTGCAGGAGTTCAGGGAACGAGATTGTTCGTGCCTATGCAAAGGTGCATTTGGAATTAGGACAAGTTAATCAAACTTTTACGATGGATGAGAATTTTCATCTGATACAAATGTGCATTGCTAACAGGATCATTACTTTGATGTGGTAACGAATGTGGTTGGATTAGTTGCTGCTGTTCTTGGTGATAGATTCTATTGGTGGATCGACCCTGTTGGAGCTATTATTCTTGCTGTTTATACAATTGTAAACTGGTCCGGAACTGTTTTGGAAAATGCAGGTAGCTGCTGCAGGATCATTCCAAGTTTTCTTTTTTATATTATATAAAGATTTTTTACATGTAGTTATTGATATTAATGAATTATGATGAAACAGTTTCATTAGTGGGACAGTCGGCACCTCCTGAAGTCTTGCAGAAATTGACTTATCTTGTTACAAGACACCCGAAAGTGAAGCGAGTTGACACAGTTCGTGCGTACACATTTGGTGTTCTGTACTTTGTCGAGGTTAGTATTTGTGGTCAATGATAGCGATTTTTTTTTATAATTTGGAAGTTTTTAGTGATTGAACTTCTTGAATTAGGTTGACATTGAACTCCCAGAAGATTTATCACTCAAAGAAGCTCATGCAATTGGAGAAACACTGCAAATAAAGATCGAAAAACTTCCTGAAGTCGAGCGTGCATTTGTTCATCTAGACTTTGAATGTGATCACAAACCAGAGCACTCTGTTCTAACCAGGCTTCCAAATAGTGACCCATGAGATGAGCATCTTGTGGTCAGGTTCATGACCCATATATATGTTTGTTTTTGTGTAATTAGTTATTGATTTATAATTATATATAGTGAAAACTGAAGAGCTAACAAGTGTAAATCTCATCTGGTCATATCATTTGGCTTTCCGGTGATGTTCTAAAATATATAATGAAAAAATATTTATTTTTCTGGTTTGTTTGGTTACTTTTATACTAATGCGATGACAGAATGTTGTTTATATTCGTCTTTGCAGCTTTACCGTCAACAGTTTAAGAGGTCAAACTATAAGAAAACTGTCTTTGCAGCTTTACCGTCAACAGTTTAAGAGGTCAAACTATAAGAAAACTGCAGCACCTACATATATCCTATTGCTAGGAAGTATGGTTGGCTGAAAGGAAAGATTTACAAGATTCTTA
>BJCN01326738.1:0-13382 GCA_018326445.1 Flaveria brownii
CACCTACCCCCAGACCCTAATATACTGGGTTTGTTTGTTTGTTTGTTTGTTTTTATGATTATACTTTTATATGTGACATAATACATACTATTTAGTTAAAAGTATATATTTATATGAATAACATGCTCCTTTATTCTTTCTAGTCTAGTCAAGCTTGATATATGAAGCTTAGGCACATGTAAGTCAATGAACTACAATTCAGGCTCGACTTTGTTTAACCTCAACTTGATTCCAGTTTCTAGCGAGTAGTTCATTAGCGTATCAACTCGTTTAGACCCTTATATTTTATACCTATTTAAGGAAACAATTAGTTAATAATAATATGTTATAGGTCGTGAGGACCAGAAACTTAATTTGGACTGGGCCACAAGAAAGAAGATATGTATGGGAATAGCACGGGGATTGGCTTATCTCCATGAGGAATCAAGGTTAAAAATAGTTCATAGGGACATAAAAGCCACCAATGTGCTTCTTGACAAGGGTCTTAATGCCAAAATATCAGATTTTGGTTTAGCAAAATTGGATGAAGAAGAGAATACTCATATCAGCACACGAATTGCCGGAACAATGTGAGCCTCAGGATTATTTTTCTCAGCTTATTTTACACTTTTCATGTATGGAAGAATTATTCAAATCTGGTGATGTTTATTGGTGTGAATTTGTAGAGGGTATATGGCTCCAGAATACGCAATGAGAGGGTACTTGACGGATAAAGCAGATGTTTACAGCTTTGGAGTTGTTGCGTTAGAGATTGTTAGTGGAAAAAGCAATACAAATTACAGGCCAAAGGAAGAGTTTGTGTACCTCCTTGACTGGGTAAGCTTAATCTTTCAAACCCTTATTTATGTGAAGATGGCAAGATATATGGGTCGGGTAATGTGTCTTAACTTTTTTTACTTGCTTATACATACATATATATAAGAGTTTATATTGGATTCAAACAATCAACTTTCATCATTTTGTCGATTTAATTAACAAATCTTTAAAGATGGTTGTTTAATCTTTTTTAAACTAAAGGACT
Organism: Flaveria brownii; assembly: GCA_018326445.1. Classification (NCBI taxonomy): domain Eukaryota; kingdom Viridiplantae; phylum Streptophyta; class Magnoliopsida; order Asterales; family Asteraceae; genus Flaveria; species Flaveria brownii. The sequence continues at coordinate 1,022 of BJCN01326738.1, forward strand.
TGTAGGCTAAAAGTGTCATAGTGTGTGGTAAAGCTAGTCCTCCTCAAGTAGTTAAGGTATCTAGTTAGGTCTAAAGACGGTGTGATTTAGCTGTGTAAAATAAATTAACCATATTAACAAGTCAAAAGAGTGGGAGTGTCGAAAACCCTAAAAGAAGTCAAAAGGTTTAAACCATCAAAATCTGAAAGTTTCGTTTTCATTATCAGTAACCCTTTAATGTATAGATAACTTATGATTTAAAAAACAGTGTTATTATGTTAATAATCGAAATCTTCATATGGAAACAACATAGGAGATTTAAGACTGCATACGCTTTCGATCATTTCATGGACGCATTTCTATCTTAGCTAGTTTATTTGATTTAACAACTGATCATTTTCATTTTCCTTTGTGAAGGCATATGTACTACAAGAGCAAGGAAATCTTTTGGAACTAGTAGACCCTAGTTTAGTAAAATACTCAAAAGAAGAGGCAATGATGATGCTCAACCTTGCTCTTCTATGCACAAATCCATCTCCCACTCTAAGGCCACCCATGTCATCCGTGGTCAAAATGTTGGAAGGCAAAATGCCGGTTCAGCCACCGATGGTCAAACGCGGTCCAGGGAACCCGGACATGAGGTTCAAAGCCTTTGACATGACATCACATGATAGTCAAACACAAGCCTCCACTGTCTCAGCTGACAGTATGGAGCCCAGGAGCATCTCTACAGATGGTCCATGGGTAGATTCATCAATTTACAAGGATGATAGCAAGGACACTTCTCCTTCAGAAAGGAAGCTTCTTCCTGATCTGTATGATGTCAGTATGTGAATCAACAGGTAAGGTTTATGATGCTTTTTATTCATTTGTTATAAGTGTTTATATGTCAATTTATAATTTTGTAAATGAATAATTGGAAGTGTGTAGTTCTGTAAAATGAATAATTGTAGATCGATTTTTTGTTTTGCTTAGGTCTACGTTGATTACCTTGTGTGTATACTATTATTTCACTTGGTTTAGCTAGGGATTTTCTCATCCCTTATTTTGATCCTCTTAAACTTGATGTACTTCTATCTTTATATGTTATCATATTGTTTGTTAGCTTAGGCTGTGTTCTGTCTGTATACGCTATCTCACTATGGTCATCTTATTGTTACCCTATTGTGTTGAAACCTTTGGATGCTATTTGTTATATGATGCATGTTTGGAGCTAATGTTCACATTTGAAGCGACCTCTCTATCATTTAAAATAGAAGAAAAGCTTGCCCCCACCCTACCTCTTAAACCCTACATATAGTCGGACTATGTGCTACATATATTGGGTATGTTTTAGATATATTGGGTATGTTTGTTTGTTTATTATGTATTTCTATCAAATTGTGCTCATTTTGTTATCCTTGATATTAGTGTGTATATGTATATATAAATTGTGCTCATGTATATATAAATTCTAATTTGTTGCATAAAACATCGTAACTAACCTAGGTTGGTTATTAACGGTTTCGGTTTGGTTTTTGATTTCATCGGTTTGTTATTAAATATTGGACACTCCTTACCCTAAATCGACTCATTTCTACATGACTCTATATCCTGCCGTTTTGACCCTAACAAAATTGATATTTTTATATCAGTTGTTTTGGCCTAAACTATTTTGATTATAATCCGTTTTGACTCGTTACCAGACCTGACACACCCGTTATACCAGGCTTTATTGAACTATAGTATTTATTATACATATTAAGTTGCATGGATTATAATAGAGCGATTTGGGCAAGCATACTACAACAAAGAAACGTACAGAAAGGAACAATTTCACAAACTTGCATTGATCTATCTTCCGACCACCCTCATATCTTCTCCAAGTTGCATTTCATCTGCAACAAGCATGAGTTTCAGATGCATGCACGTTCTTTTTGAAAAACTCTATATTATCCAAGAAAGCTGGTTATAGCATACCTAGTTTTTGAATTTCCAAGAGTAAGCTCAAGATCATCAGACCCGCAAACCTCGTGAATCCTTTCTCCTTCCCAAGGCTTCACCTTACCAAATGCAAATTCATCAGAAACCACTTCTGCCATTGGAATGTCAGCATTGTTATCAAAGCCTGCAGGAATTGCAGGAGAACATGTCCCACTTTGCCCGGGTGTCCACATTCGCGAGCCACCATGAGACAAGCCCGTTTCCTTGAACCTGAACGGATTCGCTGCCACGAGGCTGAAAGTTGGTGATGTGGGACGAATGCCAGTGAACCATTCGGACGTAGGTGCTCCCCATATGGTGCTGGTTTTGATTCGTGTAGGTGATCGAGCCGTTGGGGAGCTCATGGGTGGAGTCACGGGTGCGCTAATGGACCCGGTGTGGATGTAAAGATGGGGAAGTTTGGTTGAGTGTGATGATGAGGATGAAGAAGAAAGGTTCTTGAGCCATGGGATGAGTGAGTCGGGGTGGGTGTTTGGTGCGTAAGAGGATGATGATGGGCTTGCAATTGAAGACGATGGTGGGCTTGGGTGATACGACGCATATGGGCTGGGCTGGTATGATGAGCATGGGCTTTGTGATGCAGATCCACCGATGTCCATCCGCTCCATAGGCTTGCATCCCTGGAAATATTAAAATAAAATTCAAAAGGTTGATAATTTGTTTTGAAACAGTAAAATAGGTAATAAATATAAAAAAGTAGCTAAAAGTTAATACACATAGGGAGTGGTACATGCGATCATGCATGAAGCTTTATATGATTATACTAAATTTTATATGTCATCCACTTCTCGCTATCCTTCCCCTCAAACCACTATCTTTTTCTCTCTGTAACCGTCCGTAACAATATACTTTTGCGTTGAAAAATTGTGTTGTCATTCGCCTCTCTTCCACCTCAACGCCACCTCAGCCACGAGCCCACGGACCTCCAATAAACCTTCAATCGAGATGCTCTTATAGTCTTATGTGCATCTTATATGTGCATCTTAGAAAATGACCATGAATGTAACAAATTTTAAGATACAAATCTTTTACTTCAAAAGGTAAGTCACATTAAAGCAACCTCTCTAGTTACTTTCAGAAACCCAGAAAAGAGGAATTCTTTTGCTTTAATCTTTAAACACGCCGTAAAAGACATTATATGCATTTGACTTTAGCACCTAGAAGATAACAGCTAATTTATTATTCTACAACATGAACTTGAGTTCTTTGTGGAAGTGGAAACATGAAAATAGCCATCGATTGGTAATGGACTTTATAGAGCTAGTACAAACACTACCAATATCAACGATACCCCAAATTATGAAGACATGTCCTATCAATTCAATAGTACCACACTAAAAACCAAAAAAACTGCACGTCATATATAACACTTCTTTTTATAAAATTTACACTCACGTTTTGTTAACTGTATTCACAAGTAATTTTACTATTTTAAAAAGAGACGAGAATAGAAGTGGTGATTAATCATCAAACATACATATCCACTAATATCTTACTCATAAAATAAGATCCGCCTAAAATTAGAACAAAAGCTGAGCTCCAAAATTTACAGTCTCTTTTCTTTCTTATATATATATATTTAGGATTCTTCATGAATCACGAATAAGCCAAGGTTGGCTTAAGCTCAAGCCTGAATTAGCTCGAGAACCTTTACTGAACTTAAACTCGGTTTATTTATAACTTGAGCTTGCTTGATGAACCGACTCAAAATTAAAAAAGAAGGTAGCTAGATAGCGGCAACGGCTAGAGGGACCGAAGATGAAAATGAGAAAGGTAGAGTAGATAGCAAAAGCAACATTTCTAAGGTTTTTGCCCCAAGCATGACCCGGGTCCATTCCATTATTTTTTCTACATTTACATGAACGATTTCAGACCAAATGACCTCAAAAATCAAACTAGTTATATTATAACTATTTAAACAGTTGTGTATTAATATTATATTATAGACTTACAGAGTGTAAATAATACGACACTATTTGAGCATAGCCCTATGTTTTGTATTTGAAAATTTCAGCTCTAGCAGAAGCAATGACCTTTTATGAACATAGAATTCAATTATTTACAGTTTTGGTACACATGCTTACTGAAAAAGGACCTGTGTGAAAAATTAAAGCAAAAGAACCAGAGAAAAAAATTGCCATTATTTATCAAAATTATTTTTGTCTTTTTGGCTGATTTTAAAGTATACACCAAGTAACTTTTGTAACAGTGACAACAAAATTACAAAATGGACATAAATATCCCTTTGGTCAGATCTGAAAAAAGAGTTTCTCAAAAATCTACGAGGGTAATATCGTCTTTTCGATTTTTTCACTTTGGGGAATCTTTCAGATTTGCACATCTACGGTTCTACGAAAGAAAACAAAGAAATGGATAAAAATGCACCAAAAGTCTTAAACAAATCCGGGCCGGATCTAATGTACGCCGAGAGTGATCAGTTTCAGAAAAATAAGCAGTCTTATGACCTAAGCCTAACCGTATCTGGTCCAACAAACGTCCGCTAAAATGCGCAGGGGAACACAGGGCCTGTACACGTCAGCATATTGCTAAACGCGCCACCAGTCCATCGGCAGATCGAGACGGCACGGAGCACATTCTCCAACCGCTTAGTAAAAAAAACTGTGCCTCGTGACACAACATTAAAACCGACGACAACGATGGTGATGAGTACCTTAGTCCACCATCGTCACTAGTCGACGACATAAGCACATTTGACACCGACAATATTACGAACTGAAACTATTATAAGGTATCAGACTCAAGTCAATTGTATATAGGAAACAACTCGTTATTTTAAGTTGAGTTCTTAGATTGAGTTTGTAACAATTTTATTAGAGCAAAACTTAAAAATGTTGGTATGGAGAGAAAAGACTATAACCAAGTAGGACGTTGACCCCTTAAAAAAGTCGAAAGTTACGAACTGATATCGTTGTAAGATATAAGACTTGTTACACGTTGGTCGTATAGGGAACAAATATATAAGGTTTATAGACTAAATAGACTTTAGCACCCGAGCCTCATAGGTTGGTTGAGTTCTCATGTTTTCTTCGTAACAAACAATTTTTGTAAATTATGATCATCAATTATGTGATTTTGTTCAATCACTAGTGTTAGATTTCTAGAGAAACTAACTCCTAGAAAGCATTTAAACCTTCAAATGATCACCAATTATGTTTTTTAAACGGTAATTGTGCGACCCAGCTTCGAAGTATAAGTGTCATCTTAACTGGGTTCATCTATCCGTATTCTAACCGAGACCGCACCCCAACCCCCTTAGAAAAAAAAAAACTCATTACTGGAAAAACCAATTGTCTTTTCTGTATGGTGATACTTGAACCCATAATCTTTTCTATATTTAAATGTCATTAACAGTGACTACCACACCTATGAATAATCGTGATTTTGTTCCATCAATTAGTGTTAGATTTCTAGAGAAACTTACCACTAGAAAGCATTTGAATCTCCAAACTTATGTGACCTTAACAAATTACTGTAAACCGATGATCCTAAATCCAATTTCAACAATAATCAACTGCGAGATCGGAGATGCGAGAGCATACATACCTTACGATAAGTAGTTCCATCCGGTTCAACGGTCCAACCAGCCTCATCGGCGAGTGCTTTGAGCACTTCATTGTTATCACAATGCTTCGGCAGCTTGTAGTTACCGTACATCCTCAAACCGGTGAATATCTTCGCAGCGATCGCTCTCCTCCTTCTCTCTCTCCGCTTGTTGTTCTCCCGCTCCTTCCACGTCGGCATCCTCGTTCCTGACGTCATCGTTCTCGCTCTGAACACACGCAACGATAGAGATAACTGATAAGAGATGAGTGTTTGAGTGATAATAATGCATATATCGATCAATAGTTCAATGTACAGCAACGATAAAGTATAATCGCAGGAAGATTTTGAAATGAGAAACTGGAATACTGAATCGCTTTTGTTTTGTAGCGTTATGATCATAAATGCGGTTCGATTTCAGCAAAACGAACTCGATAAAGTGAAATTGCAATCAATTAACGAGTTGATGAACGAAAACTGAAGTGACGGAGGAATTACTTGAGATTTATGCGACGGAGGAAGGCGCCGGAGAAGAAGCTGATCTCCGGCGAGGTTTAATCGGAAATTGAGAGAGAAACTGCAGAAATTATAGGTGAAATCTATGAATAATGCACATATCGATCAATACAGCAACGATAAAGTATACACCGCATGAAGATTGTGAAATGTGATGCTGAATCGCTGTTTTTGTAGCTTTATGATCATAATTCATAAATGCGGTTCGATTTCAACAAAAGGAACTTGATAAAGTGAAATTGCAATCAGTTAAAAAGTTGATGAACTAAAATTGAAATGGAGGAGGAATTACTTGAGGATTAGTGCGGCGGAGGAAACCGCCGGAGAAGAAGGTGAGCTCCGGCGAAGTGGCTGAGCTCCGGCGAGGTTTGATGGTGAATTGAGAGAGAAAGTGGAGAAATTATAGGTGAAATGTGTGTGCGTGTGTAAAGAGGAGGTTGGACCGTGACATGTAAGCTGTGAAATGTTGCTGTTTATTTACGCTTCTGCCACTGGCTTCTTGTAAAAGAGCCATTGTTGGATAAAAGTGCTTTGGATGCTACTTCATATGACCCACCACATAAAGTTCTATAAAAACATATATATATTCACATAAAGTTCTATAAAAACATATATATATTCACATAAAGTTCTATAAAAACATATATATATTTATAAACATAAACACACAAATGTAATATGGTATACGTATACATATAGATGTGTTTGGATGTAAGTTTTAACTGAAATGGGCGTAGAAATATTAAACACGAGTAACTGAAATAATTTGGGTTCAGAATTACTTTGGTGGTTATTTCGTTGAATGATTTGTTCATGGTTTATTTCGTTTTGTTGAAAAATTTACCTTGTTGTCTGTCTTAAACAAATAATTGATACTTAATTTTTTTTACATTTTGTATGGTACTTACCTATTAAGTTGATATTATCTCATGAAGCCTTAAAGCAGCCTCACGAAAGAACAAACCCTCGCTCCCTCTTGGTAGGAGTGTTGAACCCTCATAGACTACACACACCCCAGATGTTCTCTTTCACATACGATACATGTGTACGGACAGAAACAGACGAAGTTTTTGCCTCTCTTCTCTACAAGCACTTCCATGTTGGCTCACGAATGTTGTTCGCCTTCTATTACGGATGATCTAATCCCATCAAGCCAGATGTGTGCAATATAGACGAGGCTAACCTTATGTTGTTGTCGGAGTCGTTGCCATCTTCATCAACGTTAATTTTTCTGATATTAATTTAATTTTTATTTCGTAGTCAAAATTCTCAACCACTTAATTTCATATATTGATTCGCATGCAACTGATATCACACTATATTCCTATACTCCTAATTTGATTATCTTTTTTCTAACACAGAAACCCTAGTTCTTATTACTTTTTGGTTGGCCGTAAATTAAATGATTGAGTGCTACCACAACCTCACCAATAGCATATAAATCCTATACTATCTTTAATCTTTATTCAAGAACTATTAATTGCAATTTGCAAGCTAGAGAATTTACTGTCATTTATTTCAAGGCATAAATATCCATTTACTGTCATTCAACCTATTCATTAAACAAATAAAAGTGACAACTTTCAAGACATCTTACTCTACATACCAATTTAATATTCACCGAGGCCCTATTCATACGGTTATTTTAACCATTAAGTGTATACTATAAATGGTTTCTTAAAACATGTTGTAGATTATTTCTATGCATTCTTGATTTATGGTCCATAGTTTTAGGTTTACAATACAAACATTGGCTTTTGGATATAAAACGAGTTCGATCCATATATTATGGTCCTAAGTTTCACTGTTACAGTGTTTTGACACACATTGTGATATTGAATGTGATGCCATACAAAACCAAACATCTTTTTTTTTTCTCATTTCCTTTTAATATTGATAATTTTAAAATATTTTATTGCTCTTTATTTATATTTTTTCTCTAAAGTTATTCAACAACCGACCTTAGCTCAGTTGGTAGAGCGGAGGACTGTAGTGTGTTCATAGCTATCCTTAGGTCGCTGGTTCGAATCCGGCAGGTCGGAAATTAATTTTTAGTTGTTTTATGTAAAAATTAAGAAATGACAATTGTGTTTCCTTTGTTGCGTTAGTTTTCCTATCCGTTTGTTTCAGTTTTTAAACATGATGTTATTTTTTTAATATATAATTAAGCACGTTAAAGACATTTGTAACTTTTAATAAAAAAATGCAACTGTGTGTTTATCAGCTATTTATTAATATAATTTAGATAGGTTTATTGGGTGTATTCGTGAATTAGTGTTCATATCAGGTAAATTTTACCAATACAACAATGAAAATCGTGAAAAAAAAAAAGTTCTTATATTTCATGATTTGTTAAATTTCTTTTTGAAGTACAAGGCATGTATCGGTTTATCACTTTACACATTTTTTTTATTTTACATATGCAATTATTTTTGCAATTAGTTATGAAGTTTTTAAAACTCACGGTTGGTTGTTTTACGTATTCGAGAATAATTCTAAAAGTAATGACATTAAGCTGGATTATGACTTCTTTTATAAATTTTATGAATACTTTAATCTATAAATATTAAATATGAAGAAAATTAAGTAATGCAAAAAAGGTATGGATGTATTTTGAAAAATAAATATAAAGAAGGAAAAAAGGAAGTATAAAAAAGTATAAACGCCATAAAGTATTTGCCTTTGACCATTTTGAATATTTGCGACGTTGAAAAAGAAAGTGAAACACTAAAACCTGAAAAAAGATATTTATGCAGAAATCTTTGACCCAACTTTACAATAAAAAAAATTCAACAAAACCCAAGCATGTCAATAAAGCCCATTAAAAGGGAAAAAAAATGCACTATATATTTTTTTTGATACGTATAAAAATAAAATAAAATTTTATTATAAAACATTACGTTAATGCATATAAGTATATAGTATAAAAAACTATATGTGAGAAAACATGGCTGCAATAACCAAACTGAGAATGATGGTCTACATTAAAAGTCATAATGTGAATAATCTTTAACATATGGATGAGTTATTTCAAAAGCATAGTTAGACTAACATCATTAACATATATATGAGTTATTTCAAAAGCCTAGTTAGACTAACATCATGACTCATGAGGCTCGTCACTCCTTACCATCCAACTAAGATGCATTTTCAAAAAAACATTTTTGATTTAAACAAATAGCCATGCTAAGCTAATACACATCATTTTATATATCCATTTGTAATTCGACATGATGAACATATCATGTGTCCGTCCCTTATGTAGATGTCAGACCAGCATGGACAACAAGTTGGTGTCGCTCCCAACGCTAGTTAGTGCCTAACACGGTGCAGATTCTCCAAGCTTCTTTTTAACAATTTAATTTTTCCGTTTTTTACGTTCCAATTTACCGTTGTTCATCTCCAAGTGTTTAATTTGATTAGACATGATGTACGCATAAATAAACAATTAAATCACTCAAGTTTTCAATTCACTTTTGTGTATCATCGTAAGTTCATTGACACATATGATACTGTTTTTTCACCTTAATTTGTTCAATAGTATTTGCGCAAGTTTCAACTTTCATACAAAATTATTTGAAGTTCATAGACCTTACTCGGGTCGATCAATGGTTGTTTCTTACCCTCATGAAGTTTTTTAACCTCGTTTATACAAGCTAAATTCACAACCATAGAGTAAGAGATTTGAAATCTCATTAATGAACCGTTCATACCTTATGTCACAATATAAAGCTTTTAGACCTCATTATTGAAGCTTTCACCATCTTTTTTCACCAAGAAAAGTCATGTTTGCATGTCTTCTACATTGTAAACTTAATGAGTGATTCAAGTAGATAGCATGCATAATTTGAAATCAATTTAAATCATTCGGGAATCACATAATTTTACAAAAACACTAATTTTCATACCTTCTATCATGATATGAAGTTTTTATACCTCTTTTCTTAAAGGTCTCACCACATTTTTTGACCATATTTTTGCACAAGCTAAAGTCACATTACATATCTTCTACATTATGAATTTAACATATAATTCAATTAGATAGCATTCACAATTCGCAATCAAGTTAAATCATCTTAGGGTCACTTAGTTTTACATAAATAAATCATCATGTTATTTTCATCAAAATTATCAATTAGTATTTTCTCTGTGTAAAAGTCTAAAGAAGGCATGCAAATGGCTATGTTTCCGGACATAGGATTAAATTTTTAATGGAATCATTGGGTATCTATTAATGTTAATTTTCTGTGTTGCAGATCATGTTTGAATAGTCTTCCAACTTTGGTTTCATTGTTGAAGAGACAAATCAATATTTCCGACTCACCTTATGTTCTATGCCATGAATATAACAAAATCATTGGGCCATCTATTTGTAACATATCCAATTGCACAACTGATATGGGATTTTATATCCTTCTGGTGTAGACTCTATTCTTTTTTTCTTGTTTAATGAGAAAGACCTTCTCCACTTTCATAAATATGCTTGAGGATCATCAACATGGAAGAAGGTAATATACACGGTGATATAGACTGAAATCTAGTGTTTATGGAGAAACAGGAATGAGTTTTTATTTGATGAAAAAAACTACCAATGTCTCAAAGGTGGCGGATGAAATTAAAGTCTGTAGATTTTTTTGGCTTAAGAACCAATAGAAAACCAGGTTCCGGAATGTGATCAATTGTGTAATTAATGTATCGGGTATGAGATTATGAAATAGCTTATATTGATGTATATAACACGTTAGGCAAACGATGTGTTAGTTTGTGGTGTAATATAATTATATTGTTTGCCTTTCGATAGAAAGCTTCTACTCACCCTTACGCTTAGGACTCTCCAATTGCATGTTCTCTTTTATTAACATTTTAAGAGGCAATTAATTAACATAATTCAAATTAATTCATGTATTGAACAAGTTGACCAACCTAATCACAAACCCAACCACAAGTTCGGCGGCTTCGGTTGGCGAATTAGGCTCAAGAAATTGTTGTGGAACGGTAATATTACCGTTTAAGCATTAAAAAACCTCTCTTTTTACAGTATTTTAAATCATTTTTCTACCAAATATTGACACCAAAAAGTAAAAATTCTTTCGCCTCTTCTATTCTTTGTTCTTCTACCTTTTATTACTACTCAACACAATGAGACGTAATGATATTCTTCCACCATCATCATCTAGCTTCGAGTCATCTGATGTTAGTGTTCTTGAATTTTTGTCAAAGTTTTCGCCGCCGCATCCAAAGTTTACGATAATATCATTCGGGGGTTGCGGGATTAAGAAACACGTTTTAGACTAAAGGGTAGTACATTGTTCAAAAAGTGCTAGTGTAGCATATTGTTCAAAACATGGTGCCACAACCCTTCAAGATAGTAAATGGTTAAAATAAGATGACACCATTTTGGAATTTAAAATAATAAAATCTACTTTAGGCATAAATTATCAACTTTATAAAAAAAACATCGTTTTCACACGTCAATCAAATTTTTTGGGTCAGACACATTTCAAATGATATTTTAGTTCAATCACAATGATTTAAAATGATTTAAAGCATCATTTTATGCAAAATTTTCTTTTAGTTTAAACTAAGTCAATTTTATCGATTCTTATTCTCGGGAGTATTATTCGCTATTATGGATTTTATGGGTTTAGGAAGCAGATGGTATGATTGGATAAAAGCTTGCTTGGGTTTGGCTACTTCATCGGTTTTAATAAATGATAGTCCAACCTTAAAATTTATTATCGAGAAAGGTTCGAGACAAGGTGGTCATCTTTCTTCGTTTCTATCTATTCTGGCAATGGAAGGTTTAAATATGGTTTTTGAAGATTTAGCAGCTTCGGGTTTGTTTCGAGGAGCGACAATTGGTAAAGATAACCTCCGCATGTCCCATTTATTTTATACAGATAATGCTATTATCATGGAATAATGGTTGAATAAAAACTGATCAAATATTATCACTTATCAGAGCGTTAATTGTTTTTTATTTAGCATCCGCCTTGAAGATTAACTGTTTTTCACAATGATAATAAGAATACTATTGATTGTATTTGTCTCAGTTTCAATGGAGATAATTACAGGGATTAAATAGGAGTTACAGCCTATGATACAATGGGTTTTTTTATTAATTAGAGTTGGTTATTTTTTTGTTGGGATATGATGTTGAGCTAATCCCCCAATTTCCTCATCCTGTCTTTTAACACTCCCCCTCAAGTTGAATAGTGGGATCTCCAATATTCAACTTGGTTAAACAGTTGTTGAAGATTCTTCCATTGACGGCTTTCGTTAGTACATCTGCAAGTTGGTCTTCTGAGCGAATGAATGGTAG
>BJCN01326748.1:0-10504 GCA_018326445.1 Flaveria brownii
GTATATCTGGTACTTAATCACTGACTTAACACCATATTCGATCCTTGTTGACTCAACATCAAAAGAGAATATCATTCTCGGACCCAGTCAATTGGTATCAGAGCTCTGGCTCTCGGATTCAACTCAAGATCTACTCAGATATTAGCTGAAAATCAATTGATCTGGTGATTGAGGTTCTCATAAACACAACTCAGTTGTTAATTAGTATACAACTATAAAAACCCAAAAAACTTCATCTTCTTTCACTTTTCTACTACAAGAACATACTAAAAATCATCAGTAGTGTTCAGATCTGTGATTGAACAAAAACAAAATACATAAAAATCACCACAAAAGAAACAAAAAGAAGCTGTTATAAACCCTACTGATTGCTACTGTTGATAGAACTCAAAATTGATTACTGATATCGGGGACTGTTTGGACTCTTGGACATAAAAATCAATCTAAACCATATTCAAACAATCTAAAATCAGTTTATAAATCATGGATTCTGTTAACTTTTTTGAACTTGGTCACGCTTCTAAACCTACAATGCTTAAACACAAGTCTGAGTTTAAGTAATGGAAAACTAGGTTTAGGAACTATATTACAGGTGTAGACCTGGATTATTGGATATCCATATGCAAAGGGCCTTACATTCTAGTCTCTCTGAATGCTAACCAAGCTGCACAGTATAAGAAAGTCAGAATCCCCATTGAGGATCCAAATCTTAATCTTGATGATGATGATTTATCAGAAGATTAAGATTGATCTTAAAGCCTACTCCATTCTAAATCAGGCTTTGAAGATGGATGTACTCAAGATATTAGAGAAATACAACACTGTAAAAGGTGTATGGGATGCACTTCAGATCATGTGTGAAGGAAGCAGTGAGGTTACTGAGATTAATAAAGACAAACTAATTAATCAATATGAAACCTTCCATCAAACCAAAGGAGAATCTATCTCAAAACAGCTTCATAGATTCGTCCAACTGGTAAATGATCTGGAGATAATGGGGGTCACATACAAAGTAAAAGAGATGAATAAAAAGATGTTGCATAGTCTGCCTGAAAGCTGGAAGCCAAATATGACCATGCTGAAAAACACACTTGATCTGGAAAGCACAAGCTTAGACATCATGATAGCAAAGATTGAAGCTCTTGAACTGGATGAGAGAAGCAGAAACTTGAATGGACCTCAGGTCACTGAGGCTTACAATGAAGCAGTATTGTTTGGTGATCATTGATGATTACTCACGCTTTACATGGGTTTTCTTCTTACTTCATAAAAATGAAGCATCATAGATAATTAAAGACTTTATCACTAAGATTGAAAACCAACTTGATCATAATGTTAAATCAATGAGAAGTGATAATGGAACAAAATTCAAAAATGAAAATCTGAGTTCATTTTGTACAACCAAAGGCATTACACATCAATTCAGTGTGGCTAGAACTCCTTAACAAAATCGAGTAGCTGAAAGGAGAAATAGAACACTAATTAAAGCAGCATGAATGATGCTAGCAGATGTTAAACTGCCTATTACCTTTTAGGCTAAGACAGTCAACATAGCCTGCTTTGTACAAAATCGAACTCTGATAGTCAAAGAAAGCAATAAGACACATTATGAACTTATTTTTCTAAGAAAACCATTCATTATATTTTTTAAGTCATTTGGTAGTACTGTATCAATATTAAACACCCGAGATCATTTGGGAATGTTTTCTCCAAAGTCTGATTAGGGATTCTTTGTAGGTTATTCCTCAACCTCAAAGGCTTTCAGAGTGTTCAATCCTAGATTGAACATAATTAGTGAATCAACCAATGTTCAATTCAAGGAACACTCCTTTCCTAAATCAATCAATGGTCCCGACTGGTTGTTTGATATTGACTCATTTACTAGATCTTTTGACCAGTTTCACTTGTCATATGTAGGTAATTTACAATTAGTTGCATCTTCCAGAACGGTAGCAAAGAGAGATGATTTTCCTATGATCGCTCCTAATTCTGCTGATCAACCAAAAGAAGATGTTCCTTTATGAGCTGGTCCTGTCAGAAAAGCTCCACAACATCAAAGTATTTCAACTGAGGCTGGTCCTAGTTATATGCCTACTCCTTCAGATAAACCATCAAATGAAGTGAGGAATCTAACACCAGCTACTGCTCTAATTGAAACTGAGAGAAATGAAAATGATGATAGTGTTCAAAGTGCAGCACATGCCCAAGCAGAAACCATTGAAACCTTTGATTACTTTCATCACTCTCCCATATCACAACCTAAAGGTGCCTCTTACCATGATGATCTGAATGTCTCCAACCTTGATGTGTCAATTGCTGGCTACTCCATTCCAACCACCAGGATACATAAGGATAATCCAGTGTCAAGCATCATTGGGGAACTAGATGAGCGGGTGAAAAGAAGCAAGTCAAGTATTGCAAACATCTATTTGTTTCTTGCTTTCTATGTCAGACAGTACCCAAGAACATAAAAGAGGCTCTTCAAGAGAATAGCTGGATCGAGGCAATACAGGAAGAGTTGCTCCAGTTCAAGAAATAAAGAGGTATGGCAACTGGTAGATCTGCCCGAAGGTTAATACCCTATCGGTACCAGGTGGATATGCAAAAACAAGACATATGATAGGGGCATCATCATCAGAAACAAAGCAAGATTAGTGGCACAGGGATACACATAAGAAAAAGGCATAGACATTGATGAAGTGTTTCCTCTTATAGCCAGATTAGAAGCTATCAGAATTTTCCTTACGTACTCTACATCCATGAAATTCACAGTATATCAAATGGATGTGAAGTGTGCCTTTCTCTATGGCAAGATTGCTGAAGAAGTCTATGTGAGTCAACCTGCAGGCTTTGACGATCCAGATTTCCCTCATAGGGTTTACAAGCTTGACAAAGCTTTGTATGGTCTTTATCAAGCACCACGAAAGTGGTATGAGACTCTCTCATCTTTTCTGCTCATAAATGGATATGAAAGAGGAAAGATTGATCAAACTCTCTTCAAAAAGGGTAAAGGAAAAGACATGTTGCTAGTCTAGATTTATATGGATGATATCATATTCTGCTCAACAAACAAACAACTTTGTAAAGATTTTGAAGATCTCATGCATTTCAAGTTCCAAATGAGTGCTATGTGAGAACTTGTTGATACATTATGTACCTAGTTTTTTCACTTCTTACACTGATGTAATGCGATGACTCAATGATAAATGAAATGCATTTTGATGTTTATTTGTAGTTGATTATTTCATATTATTATTGTATTGAGTATGATTCACATGTATGAACTTTATATATAGATTTGATGTTGCTGTACATGGTTCTAAGTCAATAATGACTTAGAAATATGTTCAACTTACTCGTATGGTTATTCATGCTAATGGACCATACTTTTGGCCCATACGCACGACTGAACCATACTTATGGACCAGTCGCACGACTGAACCAGGTGACTGGATCAGTCGTATGACTGAGACATAAGATTGACTTAGTCGCATGACTGAACCTTCAGTCTTGCGTATGAGTCAACCGCATGAGTCAGTCACACGACTGAACCATGCTAATGGTTCAGTCGTACGAATGGACTTTGAAAACCTATAAATACCACATAATTCGTGGAAAAACAAAACACTTCGAATACTTTCATACCCTAGCCGTCTAGAGCATCCTAAGTCGCCCATCCAAGTTCATAGTTCGTTCCTGATCGATTCCAACTCGCTCTGACCGTTTGTTTCATCGTTAGATTGATCAGGTTGTCCGTTTTAATTGATTGGATCATCATTCAAATAGAATTCCATGCTATTTGATCTTGTCTCACGCAGAATCCGTTAGTACTCCGTACAAAAATGGTCCTAACAAGTGGTATCAGAGCTTAGGCGCGTGATTATGCGTGGATTCGATTGGTTTTGGTGTTAAAATGAATGTTTTCAATCAAAAGATCCACTTTTTGCTTCAAAATCATGTTTTTGATGAGTCTTTGTGTTAAAGTTTCGACATTTTACCATACGGCAGATTAGGGTTCGTGAAAATTCATATTTTTGTGTCGAAGTGTTCAAAATTTCGACTTTTTCCCGCAACAGTAGCCTCAATCGCACGATTAGCTCAATCGCATGACCGAATCTCATTCTCATAGTTCAATCGCATGACTGGACTCATTCCCACAGTTCCTTCGCACGGTTGAGTTATTCCAGTCAGTTGACCTCAAACATCCTGTTCATTCACACGACTGAATCCAATCACACGATTGAAGTCATTCGCATCCTTCAATCGCACGATTGATCCAGTAACCTTGTTCAGTCTCAAAGTCAATCTATCCTGTCTTAAGTTCATTAAGTTCAAAGCAATGAAATATCAGTTTGCTGTATTTACTGCTGGAAAGGACTCGCGTATCCAGAATCTTCTACTTCTGGAAAATGAGATAGGGAACCACAACAAACCGCCAAAGCTGCTAACGTTTGATGAATACCCACAGTGGAAACAACGGTTCGAAATCTACTTGAATAGAGTTGACCCAAACCTTTGGACATCTATTGATACTACTTACACCTTACCAGTCAGTGCTAATGGGGTAAAATTAACTTTGGGATGAATGAGTGAATCCCTGAAGACTCTGCATAATGCTGAAAAGAAAGCATATGCCTTGTTGACTCAGTCTATACCTAAGTACATATTCCATCAGTTCTTTGAGAACAAGCAGTCAAAGAAGTTATGGGAGGCCTTGGAAAAACAATACGAAGGCAATGCAAATCTGAAGACACTAAAGGATAAAGCTCTCAAAAAGGAGTTTGATAACTTCTTACCAATTGGAAATGAGAGCTTAAATGATATCATTGATAGGTTCTATTATCTGATGAGTAAACTGCACACTCATGGTGTGACCACCTCTATGGAAGACAAAGTTTCTAGTTTTGCTGATGGTTTGCCAGACAAATGGGATCAATTTGTTTCTAATCTGAGACAAAATGACACTCTTGCAACATTAGACATAAATGATTTCATTCTGAAGTTAAGGGAGGAACAACTGCGTCAGAAATACAAGTCAAAGAAAGGATCCTACGCTCAGAATCCTGCATTGTACAATTCTGTTCCCACTCCGGCCTCATCAGGCGCACAGCTATAAATGGCGATTGTGGCTAACCCTTCTACTCCTTCCCAAAGTAGTTCCTTAGGAAACAAAAGGTCAAGGTTATCTGGAACCCAATACATTGTTCCTGAGGCAAATACAACCAAGCTAAAGACCAAGAATCTCAGAAATGTCACTGTGGAAGTTGCTAAAGAGCACATGGATCTTCTAGCTGCTGTTGTTCAATCTTTTAATGGATTAGTAACTGGGAAGATTGGAAACTGTCATCTTGTTGACGAGGACTACGAGCAAGTTGTTGAGACTGAGTTGGAGCGCATGGATATCATGTGAGCTTTTGCTAGTGCAGTAAGGAGAGCCAAGAAGTTTGTAAAGAAGGCAGGGCGGAACTTGGTTGCGACTAAGGATACTACTTTTAGGTTTGATAAAACCAAGGTCACGCGCTTCAACTGTGGTGAAAAGGGGCACTTCAAACGTGAGTGCGTAAAGCCAAATAAGACTGGGAATGGAAATCCTTTTCCTACATTCAACCATCAAAATAAAGAGAAGGCTGGAGAATCATCAAGTAAAGAATCTAATGCTTTGTTTGCTCAGGGAGATGAAGGACAAGACTAGTCCTTCCGATTTGTATATGAGGGAGAATCAAATGTTGCATTAGTTGATACCTTGGATGACGGATCTGCAAGTGAAGGAGACATCATAGCTGAGCATGCATGTTCAGATATCGAAGAAGCTATGGATGTCATTGATCATCTGGTTGAAGAAGAGCTAAGTGCTGCAAACTCAAAATCTCCAGTTACTAAAGAATCTGACACTGCATTGATGGCTGATTCGTCCGGTTCTGCACAGGTATACTCTAAAGACGAATTATTTGAAAAGCATGCTTGTGCTGAATGTAATAAATTTAGAGAAAGCATTGATTTAAAATTTTCTAGGTTATTATAACACAATGATAATCTAGTAAATGATTTACAACTCTGCACTGAAGCAAATCGTGTTTTAAAACAAAATGAGTGCAACTTTAAAGAAAAGTTAGAACTTTTAGGGAAACAACTAAGGGAAACCGAGGTTGTTGCCTTAAATCAATCAAATGACATTAAGTTCTACTTAACCATTTTGGAAGAAACTAAAAAGGAAAAAGCAGTTTTGCAAGTTCAAGTTGAATCATTAAAACAAAACTGCACAGTTTAGCAAGTTCCTCTCACATAGTTCAAAACTTAGTGAAAGAACGAAATAGCGGGGAAGGTCTGGGTTATAAGGTAGTACAGCCACCACATGCAATCCTTTTGAATACTAAATGTAGACCAGTCAATAATAACCCAATAAAGGATCATGTGGTGTCCACGCCTCTTGTCAGTGATCCAGATTGTACGGGTAAAACTGTGAAGTTTGTCACTGAACAGAAGGCGACTATTTCGATATCTAAAGATAAGATGCCTGTCGAAGATTTGGATGATAAAATTAAAAGGGTTAACTTAGGGTCAGGTTCACAAACGTCTATTTTAGAACCTAAACAGACTAAATCAATGAACCCTAAACGAGTAAGTCATCAAAATCAAAATAAAATAAAAGCAAAAGATGTTCAAAATGTCAAAACAATTAAGTTTGTTAAAGAAGGTGAAAATCTAAAAGGGAAGAGAAACTACCCAGCCCCTGACCAAACTCAACCCCACATCAACGCTTTCCTCATACTGTCAAAGGGAGATCCTGGTGCAGTTGTGGAAATCAAGGACATATTTCTACAAATTGTCCTTACTATCAGACAACTAAAAAGAAAATTGAACTTTTTGATGATGAAAAACCAAGAGTTTCTAAAATCAGATCTAATACTCCTCCAAAAATCCAAAGTCAACAAAGACAAGCTCAAAGCGAAGCTGTGCCACCTAAGGTTAAATCTAGGATTATTAGTGAGCCGAAAGTTCAAACCATAAGCCAGTCGTCTGTTTACCACAAACGGGCCTTACACAGAACTGGTTTATGGGAGGAAAAATCAAGTAATGTGTCTGATAGTGAAGACAAGAAAAAGAAAGATGTGTCCTCACCCTCTGAAGGTTAGTGGGTTGAGTTCATGATATGTGATACCTCTAGGACACCCAAGCCAGTTAAGGCTTGGGTCCCAAACCTGAACTAATCATTTCCTTTGTATGTGCAGGGTGTCCGCTACAATGCTATCACTAATACCTGAATTATTGATAGTGGGGCTTCCAGGCACATGACCGGGAATTCAACGTTAAGCAAATTAAAGGGGGACACGTATCATTCGCTGGGAATAAAGGAGGTTACATCACCGCACAAGGCGAAGTGGGAAACAAGAAATTGAAGTTTGATAAGGTCAACTACATTCAGCAGTTGCAAAACAACTTGCTTTCAGTCTCCCAAATCTATGATAAAGGATTCAAGGTTGTATTTGACAACTAGAAGTGCTACATACTGAAGAAGGAGTATATCATCCCGGAGGAGCAAGTTCTAATATCGGCATCAAGATATAATGACTTGTATGTCTTGGACCTATCAAAAGCCTCCACAACTTAGTCTACTGCTCAGTGCTTCTTGACGAAAGCAACAGAAAGAGATTTAGTTTCCTGGCACAGGAGAATAGGACACATCACTCCCAAGAAGATGAATCAATTGGTTCAGAATGATCTGGTGGATGGAGTTACTATCAAGAACTTCCAGCTTCCAGACTTCTGCATAGCATGCAAGAAAGGGAAACAAACAAAGAAGTCTCACAAGTCAAAGAAAGTTAATTCTATCAACATTGCTCTCAAGCTTCTACACATGGATCTGTTTGGCCCAGTTAGCACAAATAGCATAGTTGGGGATTGGTACTGCTTTGTGGTGACGGATGATTAGTCCAGATTCTCTTGGGTGATGTTTCTGAAAGATAAATGAAAGACATTTGAACCATTCAAACATCTTGTTACCATATTGGAGTCTCTCTACAAGCTGAAAGTCAGAAAAATACGTTCAGACAACAGGAGAATTCAAGAATCAGTGGATGGAGGCATTTTGTCATGAGAAAGGGATTGTTTATCAATTCACATCTGCCTACACTCTACAGATGAATGGCGTTGCTGAACGGAAGAATAGGAGCTTGATAGAAACAGCAAGGACAATGCTAGCTGGCTCAAAACTGCCAGTTCAATTCTCGAACGAGGTAGTGGCTAATGCATGTTACACTCTAAATCGGGTCTTGGTAGTCAAACGCCATGAAAAAACTTGTTATGAGTTGCTCCAATATTGTAAACCCAATTTAGAGTATCTGGAACCATTTGGTGCACCTTGCATGCTGCTAATGAAAAATCAGACTGGGAAGTTCTGCGAGAAGGCAGAAGAAGGTATCTTCCTTGGATACAGTATACCAGACAAAAGGGTTTACAATAACTCAACTGGTCAGCTAGAAGTGTGGTGCAACATTGATGTACAAAGATACACCACCCCCTGTGGAAAAAGGAACTTCCTTTTTCTTTGACTATGATGGATTTTTTAAATCCTTCAATCTACCTCCTTCCCATTCTGATGATGAGTTAGCTGCTCGAATGTTGTACGACGATCTGAACACTCCTACACAAGACTCGCCATTATCGGTTTCATTAGAAGATACTTCTAGCCCTTCAGGGGGAGAGCTTGAGGTAAGTGATTCTTCCTCCGATGATAAGGCTGTTGAAACTGAGATTGCGAACCAGGAGGAGCAGGTTCCCACTACCGAAAGTACACCAGCATCTGATCATGATACAACTTGAACTTCTGAACCCCATACTCCAACAGTTTAGAATCTAGATAATGATGTAGCAGTACCCACCACTCCCAGAACTCGAGTTAATGTGCATCATCCCCTGGACAACATCATCGGGGATATCCTATCGGGAGTTCAGACAAGAAATCAGCTATACTCAGCTGATTATGCTTCAGTCATGGTAAAGGGATACTTACACGATGGTGCTTATCGATGCTTTGTGTCTCAAGTTGAGCCAAAGTATGTAAGCGAGGCTTTAAAAGATGAGGCATGGGTAAGTGCTATGCAAGAAGAACTCTTTCAGTTTAAGAAGTTAGGAGTTTGGACACTTGTGGATAGACCAAAAGGTGCAAAGGTAATTGGCACAAAATGGGTTCTTCGGTGTAAGAAAGATGACCAAGGGGTCATAATCAGAAACAAGGCTCGGCTTGTCGTTCAAGGGTTTAGGCAAGTCGAAGGCATTGACTAAAATGAAGTGTTTGCACCTATGGTAAGGATGGAAGCAATTCGTATCTTCTTAGCATATGCATCCTATATGAAGATCAAAGTTTATCATCTGGATGTTAAAAGTGCATTCCTTCATGGTAAGATCCGTGAAACAGTGTACGTCAGTCAACCCGAAGGATTTGAGGATCCTTATCATTGGGATAGAGTTTATAAACTCGATAAGGCTTTGTACGGGCTCCATCAAGCCCCTCGAGCCTAGTACGAGAAACTCTCCACTCATCTGCTAAAACATGGTTTCCGCAGAGGTGTAATTGACAGCACGTTGTTCATCAAGGAAAATGATGGTGATTTACTACTGGTGTATATATACGTGGATGACCTAATCTTCGTTTCCAAGAACGAAGCATTATGTAAAGAATTCGAGTCTGTGATGAAAGCTGAGTTTGAAATTTGTGCCATGGGAGAAATGAAGTTCTTTCTCGGTTTACAAGTAGATCAGACACGAAATGGTATCTTCCTGCGTCAGACCAAATATGTTGGAGATATCCAGCGTCGGTTCGACATGGAGAATGCAACGGTTGCAGGTACTCCCCTTGCCACGAACCATGATCTGGCACCCGACAAAAATGGTGATCTGGTTGATGCCACTATGTATCGAGGAATGATCGGATCTCTTATGTACCTCACAGCTTCTCGTCTTGACATTATGTACGCCACATGTCTCTGTTCCAGATATCAGGCAAAACCTAAAATGAATCATCTAATTGGGGAAAAAGGATATTTCATTATCTGAAGGGTACTCCAAGACTTGGATTGTGGTATCCTCATGATGATGACTTTGAGCTTACAACGTATAGTGACTCGGATTACGGTGGTTGAGAGATGAATTACAAGTCAACATCAGCAGGATGTTAGTTGTTTGGAAGACGGTTAGTCACCTGGTAGTGTAAGAAGCAGACGTCGGTTGCTCTATCGACATGTGAAGCCGAATACATTGCCGCTGCATGTAACACCAGGATATTTAAAAAGATAATAAATGAATAATAAAAGTAGGAAATGCAAATTTAACCCAAGTTGAGAGGTTAAAAGTGTCAAAAGGACAAAAGGTACAAAAAGTTGGTGTAAAAGGTGGGTATGGCCGCCCACCCTCCCTTCACAACCTTTTCATACGGTTTTTAGATAGAGAAAGAGGCGAACATTCGGGTTTTTGAAGAGGAACAAGAAAAAGCTGGATTTCAAGGTAA
>BJCN01326751.1:2170-29281 GCA_018326445.1 Flaveria brownii
ACATGAAGGGCTAAACTCTACTGATTGTTGGATGAGTTGCTAGATGGATTTTGCGTGTTCATCTCTATCTGGTATCAATTAAGGATACTGTAGAACTCAGTGAGAGTAAGGGTCTTAAAGTTTTTTAGTACTCTTAATGATCACACAATAGTATGTCCATTTTCTAGGAAGAGAGAACATGAACTTTGTTAGATCAGATGAACAGATAAGGCTGGTGCAACCAAGACTACACTTAGAAGATTTTGAGTGCAACTGAATAAAGGCTTTCGAAGACAAAGGTGCACTTCCAAAGCTATGTTGTAGATCTTCCAAAGCTTAAGGTTGAAGAACTTCTGAAGGAACAACCCAGTCTTCCGAGACTATGTAGTTTTCCTTCCGAAGTATAATACTTAGAAGAATCAAGACAAAGCCTTCCGAAGGACAAAGTCATGAAGGCTTGCAGAAGTCTCGGAAGAAGTTATTTCTTCCGAAGTATAAATGGTTTTGGAAGAACTTATTCTTCTGAAGCCATTTAACCTTTAGAAAAACTAACTATGAACCAGGGGACAAAACTATGGCCTGACTGACACATGTGCCAACTCTGATATTCTACATGGCGCTTTCCCTCGCCCATGTAGTTGACCATACTTTATTCCACTGTTCACCTTTTATCGGTTAGTACAATTATCCACTTTAGTTGGTAACAAAAGGTAAGTCATGGACTTGTCATGACTACCTAATCTAGGATAGTATTTTATCTTAGATATCTTACTTCTTGCAATGTAGTATTTGTTTAGATGTAAGTACTAGCTGGTGTTCTGAGTATAACCGGCTTTAGATAGTAGTATATATAGTTTCTTATTGTAACTCATTTATGTATGCTTTGTAAGAGTCTTGTAATACTAAGTTGGGAAGTAATCCATACAAGTATCTTGAAAAACCATTTCTTGTGTTCATTAACTTAGTATATTATTATCAGCTTAGTTCGTGATTCTACATTATAAACGAGTGAGACTTACTGAGTTTGTGAGGAAAATATTGTGTTGAGAGACAAACACCGGTATCAGAGCTACTTACGCTCTTGATTGTGAGATCTAACCATCCTAAATCATCTTTGTTTCTTCATACTCACTCACTATACTTAAAAGGCCCTTAACCAAAAATACTCTGAGAATGAGATGGGAACGATGACCAAGTTGGACATTTTTCAAGGGAATGTAAAGCTCCTAGATCTAATCTTGGAGTAGCTCAAGCCTCCCAACATCATGCTACCCCAAAGGCTGTAACCAAGTCAACTGAGCAGCAAACTGCAGCTGTTACTCAAGAGGTTAATTGGAGCTTCATGGTGCAAGATGTCACCCTGGCTCAAGCTCTTATTGCTGGAACCCATGATACCAAGGTATATGAACATCTCTATACTCTAGCCGGTATAGCTAAGGTTAAAATGTATCAGGACTACAACATGGAAATTAAGTCTGATATTGAGTCCTTAAACATACTGAAATCTGATTTTAAGAGAGCAGAATCTGACTATAAATTCAAAAATATGACAAGTTAAAGAAAACTGTATCATCTTTAAAACATGAACACTCAAACAACAGGGCTCAAATAAAAGACTTAGTCTCCAAGTTGACTGAGGCTCAGGCCTAGTTAGTGATAGCTAAGGCTAAAGCAGAGAAGTATGCTATTGAAGAACATAACTTCAACACCATTCTTGCATCATCCTCCTACTCAAAGGTGTGCTATCAAAACAAGAGTGGGTTCGGAACTAATGAAACTGCTCTTCCACATTCTTATGTGTCTATAAGACAGGCAAGATGTGGAACTGATGAGCAAGAGGTTCCAACTACTGACCATTGACCAGAAGAATGATGTAATAATGGTGACCTCCACAGTGAAGGATAAGGTAGAAAACCTCATCCACAGAGCTAATGATGAACCTCTGACCACCAAAGAGAGAAAGAACAAGATCAAGGCAGCAAGAAAAACTACTAAGAAGGTGGGTTAGTCTAAGATGAAAATAGACCTTAGGCAAAAGGAATGTAGTACCATAACTCCTGTCCAGCTGAAGAATCAGAAGTTAAAGGGCAAGGCTATTGAAGAAGACAAGAAGTGCAAGATACAGGAGCCCTCATGCCCCCATTAAAGTTAACATTGAGTGCATAATATGTAGCCTGCATATCACATGCTAAAGATTGTTACTACAATCCAGCAAGCACACATTATGCAAACAATGTTAAGAAAGGAAAGCTTGTTTCTGAATCCAAGTTGCTTTTGGAAGAAACTCATTCCTCCGAAATGAAAATAGCTTTGAAAGACAAGCCCAAGAATAAACAAAGGAATAAAAGGAATCCTTTGAAATCTTCCGAGAAGAAGACTGCTTCTGAGAAAAGGTGGTGATAACCTCTTCCGAAAACAAAGAAGCCTCGGAAGCAGGTCTTGTTGATCAAGCCTCTTTAGGCTCATGTACACTGATCAACCATAGGATGGAATGGAAGATCGAACAAGATGTTGCAGCCTAAACCTCTTCTTCACAAACCACAGTTGAACCCCCATGCATACATTTTGGTTCAATTACATCATCTACATTGGAAGACAATAACGACTGAGCTTCTAATAGTAACTAACCATTTCACCTTATGTGCAGGGACATCCACATGACAAGAATGGAAATATTTGGATTGTGGCAAGTGGATGATCCAGGCACATGATAGGGAACAGATATTTCCTTCAACAATTTCAACATTTTGATGGAGGCCCTATTCAATTTGGAGGTGAAGTCGAAGGATACATTTCTGGTAGAGGTAGTGTATCCAATGGTAAGTTAAAAGTGGACAAAGTACACTTTGTCAAACAGCTTGAACACAATCTCTTGAGTGTTTCTTAGTTCTATGATCAAAAGCACTAAATGATTTTCACTAAACATGAGTGCATTTTCCTCAAACCTAGGATGACAATTCCTCAGGAATTGGTGCTTCTTAGATATCCCAGGAGAGGGGATATGTACAAGCTGGATTTGAACAATGCTTCCCACTGGGTGACGTATCATGCTTTCTTTCTAAAGCTAATGATGATTAGTAAACTCTTTGGTATAAAAGAATGTGGCATGTTAATTCTAAAACCATGAATAAACTATTTAAAAATAACTTGGTACATGGTGTGCCTAAAAAGAAGTTTTTCTGTAAAGACAATTGTGTTTCTTGTCTAAAATGGAAGCAACACAAGGCATCCCATAAATCCAAAGAAGTTAATTCCAACACCACTCCATTACAATTACAGCACCTGGATCTATTTTTTCGCGTAAGTATAATGAGCATTGGAAGGAAATCATACTGCCTTATGATAGTTGATGATTTTACAAGATTCACATGGTATTCTTTTTAAGAACTAAGGATAAAACTGCTAAAACATTAAAATCTTTTATTCTTAAAATAGAAAATCAAATTGATCACAAGGTAAAAATAATTAGAAGTGACCAAGGGATTGAGTTTAAGAATCAAGTTTTTACTCATTTTTTAACTCAAAAGGAATTACTAGACAATACAGTGCTCCTAGAACTCCTCAATAAAATGGTGTTGCTGAGAGGAGGAACATCACACTTATTGAAGCTGCAAGAACCATATTAGCTGATTCAATGTTGCCTCTAACTTTCTGGACATAGGCAGTCAACACTGCATGCTATGTGCAGAATAGGGTTCTCATTATTAAGCCCTATAGAAAAACCCCTTATGCGTTATGGGACAAGAGGACACCGTTCATTGGCTTTGTAAGGTCCTTTAGCAGCATGTGTACCATACTTAACACAAAGGACAATTTAGCAAAATTTGCTGAAAAGTCGGATGATGCTATCTTTGTTGGGTTTCCTCAAGCTCTATATCTTATAGAGTATACAATATTAAGAATCTACAATTTGAGGAATCATCCAATATTGTTGTAAATGAGCACACTCCTTGTGTTAAGGGGAATGGCCCTGACCATATCGTTGACTTAGAATTGTTTTCTAACTATTCAAAACCATCTTGTGAGAGTGTTTTAGTTGGACAAGAAGTGAAAATGACTCCTTAGATGATCAACTATTTGAGTTAGCCAGACCTATTCCAATTTCTCCAAGAAGACATGAAGCGCAAGCTCCCACGACTAAAAGTCCTAAAAGCTTGAATATCATAGGAAATAGTGGAGCTTCAACATGTTGTCAGTTAGCTAAGCCTCAAAACTTGTCAGCTGATAACTCTAACTCTCAACACCGAGTGATGAAGATAGTAATTTGAAGGAACAGTCAGCTATTAATGCTGCTTCACAACAAAACATCATTGATGTTGTCACTCATTCATTCAATCAATCTTTATTGAATGAGTGTGAGACATCAGCTGGAACTAATGCTCACAATCCTAAGTAAAACTTTTCAAACTTGGATCTATCTATGCAAGTAGATGTGATTCCCAGGCTTAGGATATATAACACTCATCCAGCTAAGAACATCATTAGAGATGTCTCATAAGGTGTGAGAACTAGAAGACAGACTCATAATGGGAATGTCTGTTTGTACTCATGCTTTCTCTCTTAATTAAAACCTAAGAAAGTGGAAGAAGCTCTCAAGGACAATAGTTGGGTTGAAGTAATGTAAAAGGAGTTGCTTCAATGCAAGAGACAAAATGTTTGGAACCTATGTCCATTGCCACATGGTCAAGTACCTATTGGCACCAAGTAGGTGTTTAGGATTAAAAGAGATGATGGAGCTTTGATTATCAAGAATAAGGCTTGACTTGTAGTTCAAGGATACACACAAGAGGAAAGGATAGATTACACTGATGTCTTTTCACCTGTTGCAAGACTTGAGGTTGTGAGAATCTTCCTTGCTTTTGCAGCATCCAAGAACTTCACGGTCGACCAACTTGATGTCAAATGTGCATTTTTGTATGGGGATATCGATAGAGAAGTCTATGTGTGCCAACCACCTGGATTTGAAGACCAACATCACCCCAACTATGTTTGCAAATTGGATAAAACTCTTTATGGGTTACACCAGCATGTAGGCTACGGTATTAGATATTGTCTTAGTTTCTTCTGAAGAATGGCTACACTAGAGGCACCGCAGACAAGACATTGCTCATAAAGAAGCCTGGGAAGGACATGTTGCTTGTACAAGTCTATGTTGATGACATCATATTTGGTTCCTCTAATAACCACATGTGGAAAGACTTTGAAAGAATCATGAGGAAGAAATTTTAAATGAGTTCCATGGGAAAGATGGATTTCTACCTAGGAATTCAAGTGAAACAGATAGAAGAAGGGTTCTTCATCAATCAGTCTAAGTATGTCAAGGACATTTTAGAAAGATTTGATATGAAAGATTGTAAGCTAGCTAAGACATCTATACAAAGAAATCATAAACATTGTTTGATTACAAGGGGAAGATACTGACCAACATCTATACAGGGCAACTGTTAGATCTCTAATGTTTCTAACTACAAGTAGACCTCATATCATGTTTGCAACCTGTATTTGTGCTAGATCTCAGGATGCTCCCAAGGTATCTCACCTAATAGCTGTTAAGAGAATTCTTAGATACCTTAAAAGAGCTCCCAAATTAGGCCTTTGGAATCCTAAGAACATGACTTCAACCTTTACGGATACACTTACAGTGATTATGGTGGCTGCAATATTAATAAGAAATCCACATCAGAGGATGTCAATTTCTTGGTGGAAGGATCATCTCTTGGCAATGTAAGAAGCAATCATGTATCTCTACATCAACTGTTTAAGCTGAATACATCGCTGCTATGCTCAACTACTATGGATTTAGAATCAGATGTTAGACTATGGTTTCAACTTCATGGAGACTCCTATCCACATAGGCAACAAGAGTGCTATTTCTATCACTGAAAATCCAGTCAAGCACTCCAAGACAAAACACATTGACATCAGGTATCATTTCATTAGAGATATAAATGAGAAAAACTTGATCAAACTACTTAAAGTTGATTCAAATGAATAACATGCTGATTTGTTCACCAAAGCCTTTGATGAAGAAAGATTTAAGTATTTAAATATGACTATTGGGATGATCAACATTAACTAGTCAATCTCCTTTGAAAATCTTTTGAAAATATGTCTTGTCTAAGTTGTCTTTTTACAATCTAAGCCCTGTTACAAAAGGTTTTCTCCAAAATATTCATTGTACAAATTCTTCCGAAGAGACATTTACCATCTGAAGAGATCCTTATTCATTTTCCGAAGGCAAATTCCTTTGCACAAG
Organism: Flaveria brownii; assembly: GCA_018326445.1. NCBI lineage: Eukaryota > Viridiplantae > Streptophyta > Magnoliopsida > Asterales > Asteraceae > Flaveria > Flaveria brownii. The sequence goes on from BJCN01326751.1 coordinate 8,406, forward strand.
TATTCTCCTCCGAAGAGTTTTTTGCCTCAGAAGACTATTTGATCATAGATCAAATTTCCATCCGAAGGCTACTAACTTATTCTTTGGAAGAGCAGCGGAAGCAAATTTGTTTTCAAGACATACTTTGCTTCAGAAGGAAAAGTGGCTTTGGAAGATAATCAGGAAAAAGAAAAACAAGTGTTCTCTCGCAAGAAATTTTACTCTCGGAAGAAATCTTTACTGTGTAATGGAAATCTTTAGGCCCTACTCTGCAAAAAGTAAGATTTTATTTATGATTGTCGTAATATTTTAAATGGTTTGTCTTGCCCCTTTTGTCAAATTGGAAGCTAAACTCACCTTATCCATTTGGTATTTTACCCACCATTTAAATATTTCAGACTCTCTTTCTTTGAAATCTCTACCATTGTAAAACCCCTAAAATTTCACTTTCTTCTTCACTTATTCTCAAATTCCTTCAATCCAATAGTATCTTCATAAACAATGGCCCTGAATCCCCAACACAACTAGGTTGCCATCCTTGACTCTTCAAAGGATGATGATTTTTCCCCCATCATCCAATTCCTACTCCAATCTGCACACTTTACTTCTTTAACTGTTAACCCCACCATCTACTCGAACCATATGGTTGAATTCTGGGCCAATGCTCAGAACGAAATGCTCAACGATGACAGGGTTATCGGGTCTACAATATACGGACAAGAGATCATAGTAAGTGAAACCACCATTAGGGAGCATCTGGAGCTTCATGATGAAGGAACCTTACTAAGTTCTCCAACCATGATTTGGAAGACACCTATACCCAAATGGGTTATGGAGGAGACGTAAGCAAGTCTACAGTCTACAAGTTTAACTTCTCTTACAAGTAGAAGTTCTTGCTACATGTCGTCCTACACAACTTGTCCAACAAATCAGGGGGTTGGGATCAAATTCCATATGATCTGGGTTGCCTAGTCCACGGGCTGGTAAAGGGCCTAAGATTCAACTACTCTCGATTTATGTAGAATAACCTGAGAGTTACTCTTACTAGGAATACATGTTACATGTATCCTAAGTTTATTCAACACATAATCAATTTTGAGTTGGATCAGGATAAACTAAAATATGAAAATGTTCTAGTAGTTCCCCAAATGAGGTCGGGTATCTTCAAGATGCTAAAAACGATATCCACTAACTTTACTGGAAGGTTCATTGATCTCCTTCCAGGTATGCTTGAGCCAATGGTTCCTGGTGACATCCCTGCAGACCTATCAGGTGATGAACCTACACCAAACACCATAACTTCATAGCAAATTACTTCTTCACACCCTATCAAATTCACCTACCAAATATGCCCCAAACAAACCTAACAAGTCCCTTCTGTTCAAACCAAAATGGCTAGAATAGAACAAAGGGCTCCTACTCAGCCAGAGGTCCAACCATCCTCCACAATTAACGTCAATATCAGCGTTGAGTCTCCTCAGTATGAAACTAATAAGCCCATTGCCCAAAATTCAAGCCTTTAGGGTGAGCCCCAACACTCCTCTGAGCAGCCAAAAAGGGACAACAACATCACTAGCTCAATCCCACTAGATGGTGACCAAGGTCCCAGGTCATTAGGCATAACTTCTATATCGTTTACTAACCTAATAACCTAATCTCATAAAGACCTCATGTTTCCTCAGGACCATGATGTTGATCTACCAAACCACTCTCTAGATCAATTGAGTCCTAGGGAACCTTTGATTTCTAGCCCACATCAGTTAAGTCAAACTGAGGTGAGTCCCACAGGTGTGGAGGAGACTCATGTAGACTCAGCTGCCACTACTAAGAGTGTCTCATTGATCTATAAGGATAGTGGTAACATAACTAAGACTGAGTCTATGACAACCTTGCCAATTGATATTTCTGAAAGGATCAGTATGCAAGGGAAACCAGGGTGCTAGGAAACTACATCTGGTAATGATGATGAACATACTAGGTATGTTATCTCAGCTCCCCATGATTCTTCAAAAGAAGATGAGAAAGTCTGCAACTCACCATTTAGTTCTTTCTTTCTAAAGTCTCACACCTTGAATTCAAGGTTAGGACTTTAGAAAGACAGGTCTGCCACTCAGCAACTTGAGATTGAAAATCTCAAGGCCATACTAGCTGAGACACAGATTAAGAATTCTGTTAGGCATGTACCTGTTCAAGTCTCTTTAAGTTCTTCCTCTAGCTCATCTACTTCTCAAGATGATGCTACCAAAAAGGGGGAGAATGTACAGAGTCAAAGTCATAAGGAACCTACCTTGGCCATCTCAAAACAATCTTCACTCTATCCTACACAACAATACTCTACAACTATTTTCCCTTAGCTACCTCCCATATTAATTCAAGTGGACCCTAGGATGCTTATTGATATCCACATATTCTTAACCAAGTACCTCATAAGCTCCTCACTTGAACAACCCTCACCTGATGTTGCAGTAGCCTACTTTAGAGCTGAAGAGCTTCAAAGGTTGAGTGCACCACCTACCACTAAGAAGGAAGTTGGTCAACCTAAGGTCCTTATTGAACCTGAGATTGACTTCGAAGGGAAAATAAGGACTGATGGCCCAACAACTAACTCAGTTGGGACTGGTAGTGATATTCCAATCTTCTTCCGAAGCAGAAATTCAAGCTACGAAAGAGATTATTGAATTGTCGTCTTTGTCTGATGATCTGCTTATCACAGAGGCTATCCTTGATCTAACCTCTAAGGTAAACAATGAGGGCTCTCTCAAAACCCCTCTCTCTCAAGCACAACAAGCATAACAAGATCAACTCCACTCTCCTCAACCTGAATAATCCAAGCCAGAATCTCCAATGGCTGAGTCTTCCTCAGATCCCAAAGGAAAAAGGGAAATGACTGCTAAAGAGCTTCTTGAAGAAGAAATGTTGAAGAAGCTGAAAGGAAAGGTAGACTAGACACTGGGAAACTGTTGGCTACAAGCAACAAGGTAGCAACAACAACTCAAGAGTCTATCAACAATATAAGAATAGTGAAGGTGATAGACAGGCTAATCAACCTATGAGTGGATAATAAAGAAATACTCCTATTCCCACTTGATGAGCTTGAAAAGGCAACCCTACTGCAAAAGAAGAAAGAGGAAGCAACGAGGTTGGCCGAAGAGGAAGAAAAGAGGAGAATGAAAGAAGAGGCAGAGCAAAGGCAGAGGTTGGAGAGGATAGCCTTCCTGTGCTCTAGAGGCTATTCTCAGGAGGAGCTGACTCCTTATGAAAATGAGACGATCTTGTTTTTTTCAACAAAGAACAAGATCAAATCAATAAGGAAAGGAAGAAAGCTGCTAGAAAAAAGTTGAAGGAGAGGAAGAAGAAGGAGGAGGTAGCCCAACTTGCGGCTTCCAAGAAGGTGGGAGACAAAGCCTGGATGAAGGCTTATCTCAGGGCCCGCGGATTCACAGGGAGACAAGTAGGTCCCAAGTCTGAAAAGACCCTACAGTGATATGTCAGTGACATCAAGGCCGACATTCGCTTAGGAAGAAGGAATGAGGTATATCAAGCTCAAGGTGTACAGAGGATGGTAACCAAACCAACACCTAAACCACAACCATCAAGATCTGAGTCTACACCTCTTCCCTTCCCCATCAAAACTAAACCCACTACTGAACCTTACACTCCTTAACCTACAACATCAGCCTTAACTCCATTCTCACCCATTGCCTCTCAATAAGCAGCACCACTACTCATCCTAAAACCCAAAACACAATCAAAAACCTAACCGTAACCCAAGCCATCCTCTGAACCATCTAAGCATTTGAGCTTAGAGGAATTCAAGGAGATCAAAAGGAAGCTTACTAACTGCATAACCTTAAGTGACATCTTTTGTGAGGAAGAGTCCACAAGACTGAGATACATAGATGGCTCTTCCTGTTCCCTCACAAGACATGCATTCCTAGATCTGCCCAATGGAACACTGGACCAAGCTCTTCAACTCTTGGCAACAAACTCAGACTCTCTCAAGGAAGAAGAGAAGAAGCTGAGGAGAAGATTCGTGACTTTACTGGACACCAGGAAAGGGGACAAACTGCCAAAACATGACCCTCACTCCTCGGAAGAAAATTGTCCAGTAGAGGTTTGATGAACCTTCTCACAACTTTATTGTGGAAAGGGAGAATGGTGAAGTCAATAGACTTGACACACCATCTCTTCTATACTCAAGCAGATTTGATATTGCTGAGTTAGCAGAGAAACCATTCTCCAATCCTTCCAACTCCCAAGTAGCTGCTCACATCAGAAATCACCTAAGAAGCCTTCATCTTGTTGAGCTAACCAAGAAAGCAAGAACTGAAGAGGAGTTGAATTTGATAAAGGAAGAAGGAGAGGGTGCCACTACTAAATGAAGTTCATTCCTTCAAATGGTTGAAGGCCCTGCTTTAGATTTCATAGTTTGATGGGAATATAACTACAATTCCCTTCAACTAACTCTCTCCAGAGGGCCACAACAAAGGGTACGTGTCATCCAGAGCAATAGATTGGATCTCATATCTACAAATGCCCTGCACAATCTTCTCAGCACCATTTTAGGAAAGAACAAGGAGACTGACAAATACTTCCTTTCCTTGGTACTGAAAGTTTTCAGAAGAAGATGGGAGTGAAGTTTTGGTAGCATCAGCCTCGGGGGAGTTTTTTGTATCAAATGAGGCTGGCACAACCAGAAGTATAGTTAGAACATTTTGAGTGCAACTGAATAAAGACTTCCGAAGACAAAGATGCACTTCCGAAGCTATGTTTAAGATCTTTCGAAGCTTAAGGATGACGAACTTTCGAAGGAAGAACTCAGTCTCCCGATACTAAGTAGTTCTTCTTTTGAAGTAAAACACTTAGAAGATTGAAGACAAAGCCTTTAGAAGGGCAAAGTCATGAAGGCTTGCAAAAGTCTTAAAAGAAGTTATTTCTTTCGAAGTATAAATGGTTTCGAAAGGACTTATTCTTCCAAAGACATTAACCTTCGCAATAACTAACTATGGAGCAGTGGACAAACGTATGGCCTGACTAACACATGTTGCCAACTCTGATATACTACATGGTGCTTTCCCTCGCCCATGTAGTTGACCATACTTTATTCCACTGTTCACCTTTTATTAGTTAGTACAGTTACCAACTTTAGTTGGTAACAAAAGGTAAGTCATGGACATGTAATGACTACCTAATCTAGGATAGTCTTTTTATCTTATTTACCTTACTTCTAGCAATATAGTATTTGTTTAGATGTAAGTTCCAGATGGTCTTCTAAGTATAACCAGCTGTAGATAGTAGTATATATAGTTTCTCAATGTAACTCATTTATGTATGCTTTGTAACAGTCTTGTAATACTGATTTGAGAAGTAATATGTACAAGTATCTTGAAAAACCATTTATTGTGTTCATTAACTTAGCATATTATTATCAACTTAGTTAGAGATTCTACATCATCAATAGAGTGAGACTTAGTGAGTTTATGAGGAAAATATTGTGTTGAGAGGCAAACACCAATCCTACAGCGATTAACATGCAGAATCCATCAAGCAGCTTTTTTAGCAATTAACAGAGTTTAGCCCTCCATGTGGTTGAAAGGGATAGTAGAGAACCACAGCATCATCTTATATTCAACATTAACAACTCACAAAAAGTGCCCTTTCATCACCTCCCTTGAGACACCAAGGGGGAGCTACATTCAAGGAAGCCTATTTCAGGTGACAAGCTCGTCTCAAGCCTTTATGTTTGCTAAAGAAAGTTGTGGCAACTTTCTCTTCACTCTTGTAAACTTGGATTGTTTCAATCTAAATGATCAGGAGTATATGGAGATAGTCTAGCAAATGGCTCTTCTCACTCATAGAGCCAAGAAGTTCTACAAGAGAACCAGAAGAAAGTTTCCCAACAATGTGACCAGTGGAAAGTTTGGACTAGATAAAAGCAAAGTGAAGTATTACAACTGTAACCAGTTTGCTAGGGAGTGCAAGGTACCAAGGACTAATGGTGGCTAAGAACAATCCAGACCAAGCTACAATGATGCACCTCCTAGATCTGAGAAGCCAAGCCTACCAAAACAACAAGCTGTTATTGCTGTTGAAGAGGGAGGCTTTGACTGGAGCTTTTTGGTAGAGGATGTTTCTTCCAAGCAAGCACTGATGGCCGACCACTGAAAAGCTAAATGATTAGAACATCTCTGTACACCTGAATGCATTCCTAAAGTAAACATGTATAGGGCATATAACCTAGAAGTAAGATCTGATCTTGAGTCCTTGAATATTTTAAAAGCTAATTTCAAAAGAGATGAAAATGACTATAAACATAAAAATAGAAGATTGAGATAAAATAATTTCAAATCCTAAGCATGAGCACACAAATTACAGAACTCAAATCAAAGATCTCATTACCAAGATAACTGCCAGGCTGAGCTTATGATTAGGAAAGCCAGGGTAGAAAAGTGTGTTCTTGAAGAAGAAACCTTCAAGAACATCATATCTTCATCCAAGCATGCAAAGATTATTTTATCAGAACATGCTAAGATTAAGTGGAAGTGAGTTAGCTCATTCACACACATTACTATCTGTAAGATCTCCAAGGTATGGAACTAGTCAAGATGAGTTGCCCCTCATAGACCCTATCCAAGAAGAGGATGAACATGAAGAGGATATAGTGAAGGCTGAATCTATAGTGAGTGATAAGGGTCATCCTAAGAAGGGACACTATGCTCCTGGAGAGAAGAAAGAATCATGGATGGCCAAGTCAGCTAGGAAGAACTTGATCAGCGCAGCCAAAAGAAAATCAAAGAAATCCCAAGTGATCAAGGCCACTTTCAACTTAAACAAAAACAAGTCTTTATTTTTGCTGGATTTGAAGTGGTGAAGACTAAAGACTCAACTATGGACTCTAGTATTAGGGGTCCTAGTTCAAGTTCAAACCATCCTTGTTAGAAGAAGAAGGTTCATCAAATGTGCACCTCTGCTGCACACCCTGAACCATCCAGTTCCAAGAGTGAGCCTCACTTTCAGAAGCCTGTTGAATCATCTTTGAAGATGAAGAAGGAAGTTGAAAGAGAAGCTCAACCTTCTCCTTAAAAGAGACCCTTAGAAGTATTCCACTTGAATGCATCATGTGTGGTGGTGCTACTCATTTTGCTAAGGATTGCATCTATAATCCCAAGTACCATCTATATGTACAAAAAAAGACTTCTAAGAGTTAGAAGAAGAAGATAGCTTGAGAAGGAAAATCACTTTCCTTCGAAAGCTCCAAGGTGACAAAGAAGAAGATAGGTGAAACGCATTCAGAAGAAAATTTGGTTTCAGAAGGAAGGAATGCTTCCAAAGCACTAAAGTCTGCAGTGGATGCAAAAGATTTCGAATGTTCAGTCTCCAAAACTTCTAAAGTTGATAAAACTTCCAATGTCTTGAAGGTCAAGTCTAGTTTTTCAAAGATGACGTGGAATATGAAGGAAGACCATGTGACTGAAGTTTTTTCATCAACAACAGCCGAAGATCCTAAATGCTTAAAATATAGGATCAATAACTGTTGAACTATCTTCATTTCATCTTGATGAGCCCAAAACCAACAGGGCTTGGGTTTCCAAATGTAACTAACCAGGTCTTTTTGTGTAGGAACAGCTGAAGACTAAGGGAAATGTATGGATCATAGATAGTGGCTATTCCAGGCACATGGCAGACAATGACTCTTTGATTCAAAACTTTGAAAAAATTGATGGAGGACAGTTGCTTTTGATGGAGAATTAGGTGGTTACATTACTGAAGGGGTAGAGTCACAAATAAGCTCAACATTGAGAAGGTAAACTATGTTAGGGAGCTTGGGTATAATCTCTTGTGTGCGTCCTAATTTTATGACCAGAGACATAACTTGCACTTTACTAAGCATGAGTGCACTATTCTCAAGCTCGGGGTGGTTATTCATCAAGAGCATATCTTGCTTAGAGCCCTGAGGATAGGGAATATGTACAAGATGGATTCGCAGGAAACATCCCTACCAGGAGAAGTTTCTTGCTTTCTATCTAAAGCTAATAGTGATTAGTCTTTCCTATGGCATTATAGAATGTGCCATGTAAACTTTAAGAACATGAATAAATTAATTAAGAATGATTTGGTAACTAGAATGCCAAAGAAAGAGTTCACAAGTGATGACCATTGTGTTGCATGTCTTAAAAGGAAGCAACACAAAGTGTCTCACAAGACAATGGAAAAGAACTCCCTCACTACTCTACACTTATTACATATGGATCTCTTTGGCCTTACCAGTGTAATGAGTTTAGGATGCACTTCATATTGTCTAGTGATCAAAGGTGACTTCACAAGACACACTTGGTTCTTCTTCCTTAGAACAAAGGTTGAGACCCCTGAGATCTTAAAGAACTTTATTTTGTAAATTGAGAATCAATGTAATTACAATGCTAAAATCATAAGATGTGATCATGAAACTGAATTCAAGAACCAAATCCTGGATACATTTTATGATGGAAAAATTATTACAAGACAATATAATGCTCCCAAGAGTCCTCAACAAAATGGTGTTGCAGAGGGGAGAAACAGGACACTTATTGAGGCTGCAAGGACCATACTCTCTGACTCTAAACTGCCTATCACACTCTGGGCAGAGGCAGTCAACACTGCTTGTTATGTGTAGCATAGAGTTTTAGTAGTAAAAACTCATGGTAAGACTCCTTATGAACTATGGCATAAAATGAGACATTTATTGGTTTTGTTAGATCATTTGGATGTCCATGCACCATCTTGAATACCAAAGATCAGATAGCTAAATTTGCTAAGAAATCAAATGATGGACACTTTATTTGATACTCTTCCCAAGCTAAGGCTTATAGAGTATAAAATCTTAGAACTAGAGTAGTTGAGGAGTCAGCTAAGTTGACCTTCAATGAGCACAAACCCAGTGTGAAAGGTTCTCGTCCTGATTGGCTATTTGATCTTGATTTAGTTACCAACTATTTTAACAAATCTTATAAAGATGTTTTAGGATCTATAGGTAACATATCAGCTGGAGATCCTGACCCAAGATTTGAGCTAAGAAGACCAAGTGATAAAATTACTTTAGCTCCAGTGGTAACAAACCCTGTAGATAGATATTCTATCAGCACAACAATGACAAACTCTCTAGCTAATACATCTGAAGTGCCTACCATTTCCAGCACTGAGGCACATAACTCAAATAAAGGGATCTCCAATGTAGGAGGAGATGGAGGTGGTGATAGTGATTAAAAATTTCTTGATGTTGATAACCATTCCATAGAAGACAACATCAATGATGTCACACACTTATTGGATCAAGTTTATTTTGACAAGTCTGGTGAAGTGGTGGGTGATACCCAATCACCAGATCTGAATTTCACCAATTCAAATATGTGCAACCAACTTGTTATGATTCCTCAACTAAGAATCCATAAGTCCCATCCCACCACAAAAATCATTGGAGATGTTGATATTAGGGTGAGAACAAGAGGACAAACCCATGACAAAAATGTTCGTCTTCACTCTTGTTTCTTGTCCTATATTGAGCCAAAGAGGTTGATAATGCTCTGAAGGATGGAAGTTGGGTTGAAGCAAAGCAGAAGGAGTTGCTTCAATTCAAAAGACAAAAGGTTTGGAACCTATGTCTTCTTCCTCATAGGAAGACACCAATAGATACCAAGTGGGTTTTTAGGAATAAAAAGGATGACAGAGGAATTGCCATTAAGAACAAGGCAAGACTAGTTGTTCAAGGGTACACTCAAGAAGAAGGGATTGACTACATAGATATTTTTGCTTCCGTAGCAAGACTTGAAGCTGTTAGGATATTTCTTGCTTTTGCTGCATCTAAGGATTTCAAAGTCTACCAACTTGATGTCAAGTGTGCATTTTTATATGGGGTGATTGATGAAGAGGTGTATGTCAAACAACCACCTGGTTTTGCAGATCCTGATCATCCTGATTATGTCTGCAAGCTTGACAAAGCTCTTTATGGGCTGCATCAAGCTCCAAGGAAGTGGTATGAGACACTATCACAATATCTTGTTCAACATAGCTACAAGAGGGGTGCTATGGATAGCACACACTTAATCAAAGGAACAGTGAATGACTTGATATTGGTTCAAGTTTAAGTAGATGACATCATCTTTGGGTCAACTAATCAAAACTTTGCAAATACTTTCAGATGCTGATGAATAATAGATTTGAAATGAGTGTCATGGGCTAACACAATTTCTTTCTAGCAATTCAAGTGAATTAGGTTGACAATGACATCTTCACAAACTAGTCAAAGTATGTGCAAGACATACTTACCAGATTTCATCTGACTGAGTGCAAGGTTGCTAAGAAACCTATAGCTAGAAATCACTCTCTAAGACCTGATCTAAAGGGGGAGTGTGTTGATGAACATCTCCATAGGGCTATGATTGGGTCTCTTATGTACTTCACAGCCAGCAGGCTTGATATGATGTTTGCGACATGTATGTGTGTAAGATATCAAGCCAACCACAAGATGTCACACCTAGTTGTTGTCTTGGTTTTAAAAAGCGCGCCTGAGGCGCGCCTAGGCGCAAAGCGGCCTCAGGAGTGACCCCTTTCGCTTTGTGAACCTAAGGCGAGCAGTGTACATGAAGCGCGGCTGAAGCGCGTTTCTGAGGCAAAAAATCGATGTCGATGTCGCGCTTCTTGTACGGGAACACGACTTAGCAATGGAGATGAAATGGGGTCGAAGATTTACCTGCAAATGGGTGATGAAAAAGGGATTCAGTTGATGGAGAAGACCTTGTCAATGGAGGAGTCCAGGTTCTTTAAATGAAGAAGGAATGTGGATGACGGCTGGAGTGTCCTAAACCCTAATATAAATCACTGGACTTTGTTTTTTAGTTCAAATTAATTTCATTTGTTACCCTTGAAGAATAATTATTATTAAAGTTTCCCCAGAACCTTTTCTAATTTGTTTTTCTTTTCTTGTTTCTTGTACATCATGCTTTGTTTGTTGTACAATAAGTGTATCAACATATTATGTGCTTCTTTAAGTTGTATTTATAGTGTTTTAGGTTGTACATAAATGCTAATTGTATTATTAAATTGTATCTATTAGTTTATATATATTAAAATATTTATATACACATCTTGCGCCTCGCGTACGAAAAGTGACGCGCTTTTGCGCTTTGCGCCTCTGTTTTAGACTATGTCGCTTATGTGCTCCTCGCGCTTTTTAAAACCAAGGTTGTTGTCAAGAGGATTCTTAAATATCTCAAAGGAGCTCCCAAGCTGGGACTTTAGTATCCAAAGAATTCTGACTTAAATCTATATGCTTATACAGATAGTGACTATGGCGGCTACAACATGACTACAAAGTCTACAACATGGGGATGTCAATTCCATGGTGGAAGAGTAATCTCATGGCAATGTAAGAAACAATCCTGCATGTCTGCATCAACTGCTAAAGCTAACTACATTGCTGCTGCAAGCTGTCATGCTCAAGTGCTTTGGATTCGGAATCAAATGCTAGACTATGGATTCAACTTCAAAGAGACTCCTATCCACATTGACAACAACAATGCTATCTTTATTACAGAGAATCTTATGCAACGCTTAAAGACAAAGCACATCAACATGAGGTATCATTTGATAAGAGATGATTTTCAAAAAGGATTGATAAAGCTAGTCAAAGTTAACAAAAATAAACAATATACTGATCTGTTCATAAAAGCTTTCAATAAACAAAGATTTAAGTATCTTTTTTTAGCTATTGGAATAATTAACCTTGAATAGATTTTCTTAAATTAATTTCAAGATTATTTTTCAAATATGTGTGTCTTAAGTTGTCTATATTATCACTCATATAAGCCCAGTTTACCTTGGAAGAAATTTTTCAAAATGATATTCCTTAGAATTTTAAGAATTTAAAATATATCTTCTTTTGGAAGACATTAACTATACTTCAAAAGAAAATTATGTCTTCAAAAACTAATAACTATTTACTAAGAAATTTACCTTCGGAAGAAATTCTGATATATATTCCGAAACTAAAATGTGCTTCTAATTACTATATGTTTTGAAGGACAATTTTCTTCCAAAAGAAATTAAGTCTCGAAAGCTTTATTCATCCTTTGAATAAAACTTCTCAAGTTTAATATCTTCTGAAACCAAATATATCTCGGAAGCAAAACACTCTAAGTATTTTTCTTCCAAAGCAAATTCTTATCAAGCTAAGGAATATCTTCTGAAGTCAAATTGGCTTTAGAAGTTTTCTCAAAACTTCCGAATACAAATTACCTTTAGAAGATTTTTGACTCTCAAGATAACTACCTTTCTGGGCACTTTTTAAGAGGTGGGACTGACATCCGGATTTTAAAGTTTTTCCTTTTGCATTAACTCAAATCCTTCCATATAAATATCCTTACAAAGGTTCCCCTTCTTTCTTCTCCCTTTTCATCGGCAAAAGTTCTAACCCTAAATTCACCCACAAACCCTCTTTGTTCTAAATTTCCTTCATACTAAAGATTTCTCAAATGGCCAACCTTGAACCCCGAAAACAACCATATTTTTTCATGCAACTTCAAAATTAACATAATCAAGTTACTCTATTGTCATCTGAGAAAAATCCAGGTTTCTCAGATGTTTTCCGTTTCTTTGCTCAATCTACCTACCTCACCACTCTTACTATCGATCCTCCACTATATGAAGGCCAACTCCTTGATTCAAGAGGATCTGTCAAGAGGCGGTCTTGGATGGTGAGAAGGCACAATGTAGGGGAGGACTATTTTCATCACCCAAGCCATAATCAACACTCATCTAAGGCTGGATGAGGATGAAGATAAGCTGTGGTCCTTTCCTATATCTGTTGTAAAAGAGTCATTTTGGTAGATGGGCTATAAAGGGGACTTCACAGTCAGAACATTCAAAAAGGGTAAGGTCTTCTATCAATGGAAGTACATCCTCCATATTATTATACACTCTTTATCCAACAAGTATGGAGGATGTGAAGATTCTTGAAGACTTATCCTACATAGTCCATGGAATTGTTCAGGGGGTCAAGTTCAAGTACTCCTAGTTTGTCTACACAAACTTACTTCCAAACATGGACTCCATAGAGGACTATATGTTCACTAGATATGTTCAACACATTCTTAACTGTGAACTGGTCTCATAATTAAAGGGAACAAGTGCTACTCTAAAATTAGAACAGATGAAGCCCAAGATCTGTAAAATCATGAGAAAGACCAGTATTGGCTTCTTAGGGGTAGAAATAGCACCAGTCATAAAAATATTAGAGCTCATTACTCAAGTTGACAACTTGATAGCACTAGTCAATGTTGAACCCACACCTTCTATATCTGTACCACCCATATAGCCACAAATAACCATCACCAACATAAGAAAATCCAAATGAACCCCTCCTTAGTCTACTCAGATTGAGTAGACTACCACACAACCACCCATACGGGAGGAAGTGGGAACCCAGAGCTCCCACTTCCTTTGTGGAGGAAACAACACTCTTTACTTCATTGAACAGTGCTGAGATTTCTCTTGCTTAGCCTAATAAGCTTAATGCCCAGGCCTTAAGCCTTTACTCTAAGACTCAAAACTCAAGTGATCAAACTTTAGGGGAAAGCTATCATCCCCAACCGTCAAACTTAAACCAACCTCTAATTTTATGATAATGAGCATATGGGCTTTAGTGAGTACCATGACTCTCACTTCTCCACCCCTTCTTAAGGAGAGATGAGTGCTCCTGAATCACCCATTTCTAGCGCACATCATCCATCCCAAACTGAGGTGGGCTTCCCTAAACAAGTTTAGAAAGTCCATATGGAGGAGGCTCTTACTTCTGTAAGTGATTACATCATTAAAACCTCAACCATGGCAACCCATCCCATCGACACTTCTCTTAAAGCTATCATTTTGCAGTGGAAATCCAGCAGCCATGGAGGAAGAAGACTTTGGTCCTATTCTCTCATTCGCTTATGATTCTTCTAATAAAGATAAGGGGAGTCTGCAACTAAAGGTACAAAAACTGTTAAAATAATGCACCTATATAGTTTCAAAGGTAAGTCACCTAGAATCTAATGTGGCTACCTTACAAAGGCAGGTCATTGATAAGCAACTTGAGATCACCAATCTCAAGGGAAAGTTAGCTGATAGGCCTGCTAGGCATGTCAATCAGGTCCATAAGAACCTATGGATATCTTAACTACAATCTTAGAATCTAAGAACACTTCCCAAAGCATGGACATTGAGGCCTCACCATCCGCACTTACAGTTGTCTATACTCAACAACCTCCTTAGGCCCATATTAATATGGATGCTCTAATTTAAAGCCTATTTGAGGAGGGCATACCAAGGGCTATGTCTACCCTATCCTACCTTGCTGACAATCCAATAGTAGGAGGGAGGTATGATGCTAATAGAAAATCCTTGATGTTCTCTAGATCTCAAAGGCAACAAGAAGTCTTTAATTTTCAAACCTTAAGATACTACGAGAGCGGACCTATGGTTGAACTACCACTTTCCAACCCAAGTCAATCTAGGCAAGCTGAAAGGTAAGCTGAGAGAATTCAAGAAAGTGTGATTGAAGATTTTAGAAGGGGATCTTACTTATATAGGCATAGGCTAGCAGCCAAAACTATTGGTCAACTAGATACTGAGGTAGAACCTAACATTAGCTTTGAAGGGGAAACCTTAGTTGAAGTCCTAGTAGTTGAACCGTGAACCTTGAGATAGGACCTACTTTAGCACCAAGTACCCTTAATGAGCACTAGCTGGCGAAGATGTCTTATAACCTCTCACTTGACAGAGCTTAGTACTACACCAAGCGATGAATGCCAAAGCTCTCACCACCCTGAGTTACACAGGCCAGTGATTGACAAAGGGAAGAGGGTTATGACCTCTGAATAAATGAAGGAGGATAAAGCATAGAGGAAGAGGAACGCAAGGGGAGAAAGTTTAAGTAAGACCGTAGCTTCGTGCAAGCTGCAATCAGGGCTACCCCCAGGCCAAACACTCATGAGAATGAGTTAAGAGCAGCCAGATTGAACTACTTGCGGTCTAGGAACTATAATATAGATGAAATCATCTCCCTTCCCTTTGAAGAACTTAATAAAGTGGCTGATATTAAAGTGTTCAAAGAGAGGAAGGAAGCTGAGGTGCAAAGTGGCTCCTTAAAATTAAGGAAGAAAGAAGAAGAAAACGACTTATACAACTCCCACCCTCTCTCCAGTTCAAGAAAGCCCTGAGGAAGAGGTTGTGGCAGTTGAACCAGAAACTTAAGTATGTAAGGAACAAGATAAGCAAAACATAATAACCTACCTAAGTGCCATAAGCCTTTATTAGGCAACAAAACTACTTTCCTTGTCATATGAGTACATAGAGTTTGAGTACCTCAACCAGCTTGAATAAAAAATATTGAAAGAATAAAAAACTACTATAAGAAGATAAGGGAATAGGCTACAAAATCAAGAGTCACCATCCAAGCTAATCAGAAGAAGTCTGCTAACATATTAGTGATGGTGAGATTCTTGAAGCTGTATGGGTTCTTCGAAAGGAGACTTGCTCCAATTCCTCTATCCACCATGGATGAGCACATTAGAGTGATCAATTAAAAGATCAAGAAGGGTGAGCTGGTTGACTTGCATTCTTTACCAAGTCAGGCTATACCTAAAGCTAAAGTAAAGGTTGAACCAAAAGAAACAACTCAACTTAGCCCTAGTGCTGCATCTCAGCAAGCTTCATCTTTTGACCCGTAGCAGGGTTTTGATCCTTCTTCTTCTGAACCTGTGAAGGAAAAGGACTCAACTTAGAAGGACAAAGAAGGAACATTTGGTACTCAAAGCTAGCCTTCTCAGTTAAAGTATAGAAAGAGGATGGCAATCAGAAGGACAAGAAGAAGAAAAAGTCTAAGTCATCCACCTCTGCACCTCAGGATGAGTTAGAACATCCTGAGGGTGATCAAGAAGAGGCTGTTCAACCAACTCCACTTAATGCAGAGTCTCTTGCTATTAAGCGACCCATCCTATCTTGGGCATTTGCTACTAACCCAGACAGATGGTATGTAACTAGAGATCAAGGGGGTCAAGATATGTAGTTCTGGCAAAACATACTTGACCTTCCTCGACATGATCTTTATGACATGAGAAGATACTTTGAAAGACAAGGAATCCTGACTAATTGATGATGAAGGGAATGGTCTTGATTATGATGAGGACTATCAATAGATGAAGATCAAGATTCAAATACATTCTTTAGTTTTGGTAGCATTAGCCTAGGGGGACTTTGTAAGGATCATACTTAGAGGCTGATGCAATCAAAAAGCTCTTAGCATGCACATGTGAAGTTGGATCAGATGAGGCTGGTGCAACCAAAACGACACTTAGAAGATTTTGAGTACAACTAAAGAAAGTCTTTTGAAGCAAAAGCAACTCTAACAAAGATAAATTAAAGATCTTCCAAAGACTAAAGTATGAAGAGCTTCCAAATTAAAACTAAGTCTTTCGAGTCTAAGTAGTTCTTCTTCTGAAGTGTTCAATATTAAAAGATCCAAGGCAAAGACTTCTAAAGAATGAAGTCCTGAGGACTTGCAGAAGATTCAGAAGAAGTTGATTCTTCCAAAGTATAATTGGCCTCGGAAGAACTTATTCTTCTGAAGCTAGTTTACTTTTAGAAGAATCAACTATGGACCAGTGTACATAAGTATGGTTTGACTAACACATGCCTTCAAGTCTGATATACTGGATGGCATTTTTCCACGCCCATGTAGTTGACCATACTTTATTCCTAGTTCACCTTTTATTAGTTAGTACAGTTAACAACTTTAATAGATAACAAAAGGTAAGTCATGGACATGTCATGACTACCTAATCTAGGATAGTATTTTATCTTAGATACCTTAGTTTTAGCAATATAGTATTTTTCTAGATGTAAGTTCCAGCTGGTTTTCTAAGTATAACCGGCTGCAGATAGTAGTATATATAGTTTCTCAATGTAACTCATTATGCATGCTTTGTAAGAGTCTTGTAAACACTAAAAAATCATTTCTTGTGTTCATTAACTTAGTATATTATTATCAACTTAGTTTGAGATTCTGCATCATCACACTAGTGAGCCTTAGTGAGTTTGTGAGAAAATATTGTGTTAGAGACCAACACCAATCCTACAATTGGTATCAGAGCATCTAGGCTCTTGATTGTGAGATCTAACCATCCCAAATCAACTTTATTTCTTCATACTCACTCAATCCACTCAATTGGCCACAACTAAAAATATTGTGAGACTGAGATAGGAACCATGACTAAGGATCCTATTATCACTCCTGATAATTTTAGACGCTGGTATCAACGTGTGGAAGGCTTTATTAACTATCAAGACAGCCGGATGTGGAGATCTGTCACACATGGCCTATGCAAGCCAAAAGTGGCATCACCAACTAGTGACAGCGCCATGATTGAAAAGGAAATTGAAGACTACTTTGATGAAAAATTCAAGAAGATGGACATCAATAGCAAAGCAATGACTTTATTGCTCAATGCCATACGAAATTCCATAATGGTAGGCTTTGAGCACTTCACAACAGCCAAAGAACTCTTTGATGCTTTGACATTAATATGATCTGGTTCCTCAGAATCCAGAGAGTCCAATAAAATTGTACTGAAGCAGAAGTTTGAAAACTTCACTTATATTGTTGGTGAGACCTTAAGCAAACAATACATCAGATACATGGACTTAATTGCATCTCTACAGTCTATGGGAGTGTCTCTTGAGAAAAGAGACATAGGAAGAAAGTTCATGAGTACACTTCCTTATGAATGGACTTTCTACTATGCCTCTATCAAGAGAACTAAAAACCTAAACAGACTCACCATGATGAATAGAAGCTCAAATCCTCCTCTCAGCAATAGAGATGGAGACCTAAACTATATGGGATCCTTGTTGGATACCGTATGGAGATGGACACTTAGAAAGGACATCAGATGAATAGAAGCTCAAATCCTCCTCTCTATAATGCTTTACATGTTGCTAAAGGGTCAAGAACTCCCCAACCCTAGATATGCCTGAACAACAATCAACAACCATCACACTCCTTTGGACCTTACATCACATTTTTTGAGACACCCAGGCTTCAGCAAGCTCAAAATAGTCCTTTTCAGGATAGTTGTGCTTTTGTTTCAGGAAATAAACACTCTGGTGACTTTCAGTTCTGGTTTGATGATCTAGAGTGTTTTAGTCCAGATGATGTAGAATACATGGACATTTTCCAACAAATGGATCTTTTAACCTACAGAGTAAAGAAGTTCTTCAAGAGACCTGGAAGACAATTCCCTTAAAACCTAACTAACAGCGAGTTTGAGTTTGATAAGTCAAAAGCCAAATGTTACAACTGTAATCAACTTGGTCATTTTGCAAGGGAATGCAAAGCTCTTAGATCTAATACTAGAGAAGCTTAAGCCTCCCAACATCATGCTACCCTAAAGGCTGCAACCAAGCCCACTGAGTAGCAAACTACAACTGTTGCTCAGGAAGTTGATTGGAGCTTCATGGTGCAAGATGTGACCCCTGCTCAAGCTCTCATGGTTGGAACCGATGATGCCAAAGTATATAAACATCTCTATACTCAAGCCTGTATAGCTAAGGTTAAAATGAATAAGGACTACAACATGGAGATCAAGTCTGATATTGAGTCTTTAAACATACTAAAATCTAATTTTAAGAGAGTAGAATTTGACTATAAATCTAAAATTGATGAGTTAGAGAAAACTATATCCTCTTTAAAACATGAACACTCAAACTACAGGAGTAAAATAAAAGATTTTGTTTCTATGTTGGCTGAGGCTCAAGCCCAGCTAGTAATAGCTGAGGCTAAAGAAGAGAAGTATACTATTCAAGAGCATAACTTCAACACCATTCTTGCATCATCCTCCCACTCAAAGGTGTGCTATCAAAATAAGAGTGGAGTAGGAACCAATGAAATTGCTCCACCACATTCTTATGTCTTTATAAGACAACCAAGGTGTAGAACTGATGAGCAAGAGGTTCCAACTACTGATCCACTCCCCTTTGAGAAGAAGAATGATGTCATAATAGTGACCACCACAGTGAAGGATAAGGTAGAAAACCTCATCCACAAAGCTGTGGATGAACCTCTGACCACCAAAGATAGAAAGAACAAGATCAGGGCAGCTAGGAAAACTGCTATGAAGGTGGCTGAGTCCAAGATGAAAATAGACCCTAGACAAAAGGGCGTGTTCATCTCAGCTGGATTCCAAGTGGCTGGAAACTCTAATTCAGGAAAGAAGTGTAGTACCAATACACATGTCCAGCTGAAGAATCAGGGGAAGGCTGTTAAAGAAGACAAGAAGTGCAAGAAATAGCAGCCCTCATGCCCTATTAAAGTTAACATTGAATGCATAATCTGTGGCTAGCATAATCACATGGCTAAATATTGTTACTACAATCCTGCAAACACACATTATGCAAATAATGTTAAGAAAGAAGGAGTCAAGGAATGTTTCATATTTGGACCTTATCATATGGTGTCAAAGAAAGGAACTTTTGTTTCCAAAACCAAGTTGCTTTCGGAAGAAACTCATTCTTTTGAAAGGAAAATAGCTTCGGAAGACAAGCCCAAGACCAAACAAAGGAATAAAAGAAATCCTTTGAAATATTCCAAGAAGAAGACTGCTTCGGAAGAAAAGGTGGTGATAACTTTTCCAAGAACAAAGAAGCCTCAGAAGCAAGTCATGTTGCTCAAGCCTCTATAGGATCATCTACACTGATCAACCGTAGGATGGAATAGAAGATCAGACAAGAAGCTGCAGCCTAAACCTCTTCTTCACAAACCATAGTTGAACCCCCATTCATACATTTCGGTTCAGTTATGTCATCTACATTGGAACAGCCTAAGACCGATATGGCCTGGGCTTCCAATCGTAACTAATAATTTCACCTTGTGTGTAGGGACATCCACATGACAAGAATGGAAGCTTTTGGATTGTAGATAGTGGATGTTCAAGGCACATGATAGGGAACATATCTCTCCTTGAACAATTTCAACATATTGATGGAGGTCCTGTTCAATTTGGAGGTGAAGTCGGAGGATACATTTATGGTAGAGGTAATGTATCCAATGGTAAGTAAAAATTTGACAAAATACACTTTGTCAGACATCTTGAACACAATCTCTTGAGTGCTTCTCAGTTATGCAATTAAAAGCACCAAATGCTTTTCACGGAGCACGAGTGCATTATCCTCAAACCCGGGATGAAAATTCCTCAGGAATTGGTGCTTCTTAGATCTCCCAGGAGAGGAGATATGTACAAGCTGGATATGAACAAATGCTTTCCTACTAGGTGAAGTTTCATTCTTTCTTTCTAAAGGAAATGGTGATAAATCAACACTTTGGCATAAAAGAATGTGTCATGTTAATTTTAAAACCATGAATAAAATGGTTAAGAATAACTTGGTACATGGAGTGCGTAAAAAGGAGTTTTTCTGTAAAGACAACTATGTTTCTTGCCTTAATGGAAAGCAACATAAGGCAACCCACAAATTGAAAGAAGTTAATTCTATCACCACTCCATTACACTTATTGCACATGTATCTTTTTGGTCCCACAAGTATAATGAGCATTGGAAGGATATCATATTGCCTTGTGATAGTTGATGATATTATAAGACTCATATGGTTATTCTTTTTTAAGAACTAAGGATGAAACTGCTAAAATGTTAAAATCTTTTATTCTTAAAATAGAAAATCAAATTGATCACAAGGTAAAAACAATCAGAAGTGATCAAGGGACTGAGTTTAAGAATCAAGTTCTTGAATCATTCTATAAATAAAAAGGAATTACCAGACAATACGGTGCTCCTAGAAGTCCTCAACAGAATGGTGTTGCTGAAAGCAGGAACATG
>BJCN01326753.1:0-10016 GCA_018326445.1 Flaveria brownii
GGTCAGCATGGATGATTTTATGGTCTCGGTCAGACCCTAGAGACCGGGTCAGTCACCAAGACCAGACAAATCAAACGCCCTGACCGGGTCAGCCAGTCA
Organism: Flaveria brownii; assembly: GCA_018326445.1. Taxonomy (NCBI): domain Eukaryota; kingdom Viridiplantae; phylum Streptophyta; class Magnoliopsida; order Asterales; family Asteraceae; genus Flaveria; species Flaveria brownii. The sequence goes on from BJCN01326753.1 coordinate 100, forward strand.
ATGGTCAGCCAGTCAATGGTCAGCCAGTCAATGGTCTGCCCTTGGTAAACGAAAATCAAACACAACCTAAGTAATTTGAGTTATAAAAGATTGTTCGTTGTCATATCAACATACACGTGTAAAGGTAAGAAAGAAAATCAAAACATGTGTAAAGGTAAGAAAGAAAATCAAAACATGTGTTAAGGTAAAAAAGAAAACCAAAACAAATAAAAAATAAGTAGAGGCCTAGAGTTGAACCGTGAACCGTATGGTGGGTACTAAATATTCTAACAAAATGGACTACAACCCATTTGTGTGGAATATAAGAAAGAAAACTAATAACTACAAAGATCATCGAATGAAAAATAAAATAACCCACTGATCTTTATAATTAAGAGTATATACAACTTGCGAATTTAACATGTTAGTCGCTTGGTGTTATTGCCACACAAATGAGAATTTTTGGTGCAATTTTCTTTATGAACGTTATATCTTCTTTTATAAAGATATAAAGTTCACTTATTTTTCCAAATACATTGACAAATATATGCTTTAGTTTACTTTAGGTTTACTAAAAGTTTTGAACTACTAGTTCTTTTTGAAAAAATTACCTAGTGGCATGGATGTCTTATTGCTATCATCATATTCAAAACTATGACTCGGTGTGGATTCTTCTCGGAGGGCAGCTAATGCAGCCCTCCGTCTTTGCTTTTTTCCTTTCCGTTCCTTTATTTGCTCCTCGAGAGCGGCTTTTTCCTGTTCCGCCACCTCCGCTAGTGTTGTAGCACGTTCTGCTCTTGTCCTATAGTCACTCATACGCATCATCGTGATCTCAAGATCTTTTTTTAACATCTCAATTTCTTCAACACTTTTTAGGTCCATTTGAAGGTTTTTAGCTTCTTTTGATTTCTTCATCAATGTCTCATATTCTTCTAATGAAATTGTGATCATAACGTTGAAAATTGAATCTTCATATTGGATTTCTTCGTTTTCGGATGCTAATTTTTTGTTTTCTTCTTCAACTTCTTGGGTCTTATGTTTATGAAGCTCGACTTTGAGTAACTCTAACTCCACTTGTGCTTTGTTCTCTCTATCACGCATCTCATCCAATTCGATTCTCAATGTTTCCAACCGAGTCCACTCGCTTTCGTCCCTCAGTTTAAGTTCCATCATCAACCGAGTCAACTCGCCCTCTAACAACTCGATATCTTTCACTTGACTTCTCATCACCTCCATATGCTCCATAGCTTCAACTTTCCAACTCATGGTTTCCACGAGCTCTTTTTCAACTCTAACTAGATCAGCTCGCGTTGACTTTGACCCGGTCAACTCATCCGCCATTTCTCGGATCCTGGATTCGAGTTCTGACACACGGATTTTCGCTTCTTCACATTCTTTGATGCGCATATCTTTTTCGATCTCCGAGCTCTTCAACAGCAGTTCGAGCCAGTCAATGGTCGTTTCATGATCTTGTTGCTTGTTAGCAGCATCCATGGCAGAATGCAACATTCTTCCCCAAATTATGAAATGATCAGACCATGATTTTATACATATACGAGCAGAAAAAGCTGTTGATAACATCGAATTAATCGTTTTCCCATTTGGATTATGTTTGCTTCCGATAGAATCTAAGGAAAATTTAAGCTTTTTTGCGTAATATTGAGAAGTTAGCACAGATGATTTTGATGTAAGAATATACCATACACACGTACTGATGCATACATGTATTTGAAAATAAGACGTATAGGATCATATCGCCGGCCATCTGTCTGCACTAAGACAATGTCGCAGGGACCATGATCTTATTGGTCATTTTCCTTCAGTTTAACGATGCATCCAAACACGACGTAAATGAATCTTGAATTCGATCACTTGATACACAAAAAGAAAACAATTGACTGAAAAGATATGTGATATGGTTGAAGAGAGTTACCATTTGCTTCAACTACATGAAAAGATGGTGATTTAGTCTCGTGGTTTAAGTTTGGGTCGGGTTGGGTGATGAGAAGAAGCATTCAACTTGATGAAGCTAAGGGCATGCCAATCAACCCGAGTCAGGGGTTGGGGTGCTGCTTCTAGCATCGTGTAATGCTGTTGAATAGGGGAAATTGTAGCCACGGCAGGCTTAACGTTTTTTGAGATCTTAATCGAACTAAAAAATTAAGGCATTTTTTAAAAACACAATCTAAATATAAATAACCTAATCAAATTTCATTGAACAAGAGCAATAAATCAAAGAAAATTTGGTATACTAACCTTAAATCATTTATAGTTTGATTTATTTGAAACAAGAAAGAGGTAAAAAAAAAAGATTAGTCGATCAAAACCCAATATAATTTTTCTATAAAATGGGAGTCCTTATTTTTGGTGGCCCTAAGTCCAATGCGTCATAAATTACATTATATAGCCAGTCCGAATCGTAACCAAACATTGCTTTGAATTGGAAGCCAATAATATCGGCTTTTGCTATCGTACCCTTCTTGCTACCATGATCATTTTTTGTTTGATTTATTCCGAGATGCATTTTAGAAATTATAATTTTGTTCGATTTATACTTAGCTATTAAAATATTAAAGTTACATCACCATGTCTTTGTCATGAAGGCTGTTGTTTTGGACTACATGGAAAAAGAAGTGAAGGGTCAATTTGCTGGTAGGATGTAACTTAAAGGGATTGTAACATTGATATTGCTTACATCTTACTTCTTTATGTTTGTTATGTGTTTTTCACTTTATACCCATTTATATTGAAGTAATAATCTTTTATTAAAATCTTCATAAACGAACATTAATAAGGGCTCGTTCGTATTCGTTCAATTCATTTTAAAAAGTAGAACATGTTTTAATCTATACTATATATCTTTGTTTTCAGTTACAGAGAAATAATAGATGACCTTTGTATAAACTCAAACCGACTTGTGCTTATTTAATATTGTAAGGGACCAAAAACGAGTAAACACAAAGTTCATGGACCATTGATGTAAATATAGCCTGGAAAGCAAAATAAGAGAAGCCGCCGCATAGAACACCTGGCAAATTCTTTTACCAGAGCAACTATTACGAAATCCAGATACATCACCTTCCCATAACTTGTACGTTGTGCAGCAACACTTGTACACATACGATAATTCATTCCAGTTCCAGTGAAACGCCAGTTGAACTCTATGATAAGTGATGAAAGGGAGAGAATCAACTCAAAAATAGCGCATTTTTAGTGAAGAAGATTTCTCTCAAATCTGCACTCATTTCTTTAAAGATTTTGAGTGCCGATTGAAGATATTGAGTGAAACAACAATGGAGAAAGCATTGATTAAGGTTGGAAGCATCAAAGCAGGGAGCTTTTGGGTTTCGAAGAAGGCAAAAGAAGAGATCTCCAACATTTCGCAAGATCTTTCGGTATGTAATCATACCCAGATGGCTTCTTAGTTGATTTTGGTTGATTGTATATGAATTTGATCTGGGTTTGGGTTAAAAGTTTGATGAAATTGAGTATTAGTTTGATTTGGGTTTAATAGGGTTTGTTTGGTGTGTGGAATCGCAATGTAGGATCTGCATTTTGTGATGTAATTTAGGTTGTTTTCTGATTAAAAAGCTTAATTTGATTTCATTGTCTGGTGGTTGTTCGTTTTTCGTTTGATTTGGGTGTAAGCAGAACACTACAGTGAAATTGATCATCGTTTTGATTGGTGTTTGGTGGGTTTTTGTTGTTTATGTCAGTAATGTAGGATTTGATGTTCTTAGAGAATTTGCCATTTCTGTTGAATTTAAGGAAATTAGTGAATGTGACTATATTTTGAGTTCAACTGCCTAATTGATCACTCAAGATCTTTGGTCTCTATGCTATTTATCTGCCAAATTTTGATGTGAATGGTAATTCGTTGAAATGGAATGTAATCCAACAGGTGCAGCATGAGCTTACGTTTTCTTTATTGTATTTGCATCAGAAAAATTGCATTTTTCATGTGGAAACTATAATCTTCTCTTAGGTTCATTCAATCTAATTAACACCTTTACTTCTATAATCGTAGGGCTCAAAATTGAAGCCCATCTCATTTTGATTATTTTCTTTCTTGTTTCCATTTTCATTCAATTTTGATTTGGGTTTTGGAAGAAACCTTAATGGAACTGATTGCTATTTCCATTGATTTTCATGGGATCTTTTTGTTAGTGTAGAATTTTATGGTAGATAAGTCGTTATTATTTTGAAATCGAGGGTCTGCGCTATTGAATTTTCTCTAACCGTAGGAGTCAAAAAGGGAACACGGTTCATTGTCATTACTTTTTAATTCTCCCTTTGAATTTATGGAACGATGTGAGGTTAATCGGAGGACCCAGAGTTGGTAATGGTTAATAAAAGAAATTAAGTAAAACAGATAGAGGGATGGTAGGAATTGGTTGATTAAAGTTGTTTGTTATATTGATTATTATCTAACTAGGTATTTAAATACGCGGTTTCAAAAAGATTTGTGCCACTGATGAATCATAAGGGCTAACTGCACGAAAAGGTAACGAACTGATACAGTTTCTATTTTTGGTAATCAACACTTTTTGGGCCTGAAAAATAACATTGAAATTCAGAACCTTTTGAGGTAATAGACGTGGTAGTCTTGAGCAATTACCTTAATATAGTTATATTGAAACTTTGATCATTTTCTCAGGCCAAATGCGGTTGTGTGTTATGAGATCAACGGTTATACACATGAGCTCAGAAGTTCATGAATTGCAATGATGCATCAATAAGATCAATACATATAGGAAACTATATTTTTTTAATTTTATTAAATCATTTTAGATTGTTAAAATTTGCTTTCTTGTATGCAGACATTCTCAAACACTGTGGAAAAGAAAGCAAAATGGGTATTTGACAAGCTAAAAGGTATTGGATTACATTTTAGTTTATGCACGTATATAAGTCTATCACGCTTTCTCCAGGTTAAACTGCCTAAAGTGTATTGTGTATTTATAATGCATAAGCTTGTTAAATTATTTTTAATAAAATAGAAGTTACTATAATAATATAGGTTTGGCAGTTTACTTTAATGAATTAGTTATTAACAAAAAACATTTAAATTGGACAATTTTTTTGTGCGTTTTAAAGAAATATGTATTTTGATCTGTTACCCGACCTGCCTGCTAGACTCATCTTGTTTGACATGATAACTGATATTTCTTCACAGGCAAGCCGTTGAAACCATTGCCCGATTTCCTAAGAGAATACAACCTTCCTCCCGGATTATTCCCTCAAAACATCACGTGCTACGAGTTTGATGAGTCAAAGCTAAAGCTCGTGGTGCACTTACCATATCCTTGTGAGGTGTGCTTTAAGGACCAGTCAGTCATAAGATACGCCACTCGGGTCAAAGGGCTTGTGTCAAGGGGCAAGTTCACGGTCATTGATGGGATGAAGACGAAAGTGATAGTTTGGGTGAAAGTAACGAGCGTGGTTGTGGAGAACTATCGGTCTGATAAAGTTTGGTTCACAGCCGGCGTGAAAAAATCACGGCCTAGAGACGCTTATGAGACGCCTCGTGATGCTCTTCGTGTCGAAGAATATTGAATTTCACAAAAGAGTTACAAAATTTTCTCTTCTGATTTTGCATTTGTGGTGTTAATATATGATGTTTATGACCTTATTCATTGGTAGTTTTCTGTTCTGGAATAATTTTTACGGAACCTTGTTCTCTTGATTGATATAAAAATCAAAGTTTATCATAAGTGAAACAGGGTGCGATCAAAACAAGTAGTAAATTTCTAATTACAACTTAATTAATAATTTTTGTTATTTGTGTTTTGATTATATGGATGTTAAGAGCATGCTAGGCTTTTCATTATAAACAACTTATTAGTTTATTAGGCTATAGACTCGTGTATTCATGAGGTTGTATAATTAAAATTATGACTCTATGTGTGGTACACTTGCTGATTCGTTATACCCGTCCATAGTCAAAGTATTTCAATATAATAACAAAAAAACTTTTTAAATTATCAATCCAAAAAAGCCTAGTAAGTAATAAAATAAAATTAATAAATGTAATCAATAAAATTATTTTTATACTAGATAATTTTTAGCAATCATGACAAAATGAATCTTATAATAATCAAAACATATTCAAACAAAACGTAACAAAGATTTAACATATTTAAACAAAACAAATAAAGTTTTAAGGAGCTAAGATTAAACTTTTGACAAATACTATAGTAATTGTAGAGTAAAAATATTATCTTGAATAGCTAAAAGTACACACTTTAACATGGTGAACAGATTTAATGTAATATTACTATGCAATTAACATAATGTAATCTGATTATCAATTGACAGTTATGCAAAACAACAAAACTACATCAATTTTTCTAAAAAAATTATAAAGTTGTACATGTTCAGATTTGCATTAATATATATGTTTTTTAAGTAGCTAACAATAGGTTGATTAATATGTGTGTAATGAATTGAAATTTGTAAGAAAATATAAACCAATTATTAATAATAAATCAATTATAATCGGAACTCATGTTTACCAATATAAATTTTACAAAATAAGAATTCAGTTATTCGTTTTAAGAATAAATTAAATTAACTTACCCACCTCCTATTGAACATACTCGGTGCATGCATTTAGTATAGTTAAAATTAACAAAAACCAATAAATTTCTAGTCTACATATTTACTCAATGCTAATAAAGCAAAATAAAATTTGGCCACATGCCATCTTCTTTCATTATCATTGTCATATGTGGAGTTTGACAATTTCTAACACGAACCTGTTAACACAACATGACTGGACACGACACAAAATTAACATGTTTCGTGTTTGACCTAAACAGGTTCCGTGTATCAAACAGATTGACCTGTTAAGACACGATAAATTTCATGTCTAAACATGTTAAATACATGTTAACCTGTTAAGAAAACTGTTTTAATTATAATTTTAAAAATAATTAAGCATACATAATATTTAAACAAAACCCTAAGACCCTAATTTCAGTTCCCCCACACTTCCACACCTCCCTTCCCTGTTCGGTTGTAACCTTCCACCCTTCGACAAACGGCGCTCTCGCTACACTCAAAAAAATCGTCAGCACATCCATCATCGTTGGTGCTCTAGCCACACACAGACTAACCTCGAGGCAGCACTCAAGTTTCTCAAGAACCTTCATCGCCGTCAGTCCCTTCGCATTCCGTCAGACCGACATCATCTCGGTTGAATCCCATCGCCATCATTGTTCGACTTAGTACTCAGATTGTTAAACTTTATGTTAATCGTTTGATCATGTGTTTATGTATTACTTAAGACTTTAATGAACTTTTAGTTATTTTGGTTTCACTAAACAAGTTTCTAAACATGTAATATTACATGTGTTCCTAAACGGGTCTCTAAACAGATCAATACATGTTCGTGTTCATGTTTTAAAAAAATGACTCGATAAGTTATCGTTCTGTTTCGTGTATAGCATATCAGATCATCATATCTTATCGTGTTTATGTCAGCCCTAGCCATATGTCATATTCTCATACCTTCTATGTCACATGCCACTAACATAAAATGGTAACTATTAATGATTATTAAATGCGATCTTATTTATATTGTTTTCAAATTATAAAATCCAATTATATTAAAAATCAATTGCATATTATTAATCCAAACTATTAGGATTGTTGTTCGTAATAAAAATAAAATGTGAGATTGTTACCAGGCAAATTAATAGTATTAATTATTATCGATCAATGAGTAATCGTTTGGATTATTATAATTCGATTAGACAAAAAATAAATATGATTTTTTAATACATAGAGCTTTCTTTTAAATGACATTTAAAAATCAAATTAAAAAAATTGGAATTTAAAAAAAATCATTTTTTAACAAAATTTTAAAAAATGGAAGTTTAAAAAATATTGTTATTACATTATTAGTTAAGATAGATGATTATACGTAATTCGAATCTTATTTATCTAAAATTTATAATATAATTTTTAAATATTAATTACTAACTATTAGTTTAATATTTTAATTCAATCCATGTAAAATACGAGTTTCAAACTAGTCTATATAATAGAGTAGGGTGTAAATGAAAAATAGTGTAAGGTTTAATTAGGAAAACCGTTACCCAAATTTGAAATTTGGTGATAAAGACGGTTAAAGAATCTACATATATAGGTAAAACTAGGTAAATGGATTTAGGCGGAGAAATCATAATGAAGTTGAAGGAGAGCGTGACACATGTCCCATAGATGTATTCTGGACCATATCCTTAGGAAGGTGAAACTATAAGAAATCTTGTCTACTTATGTTCTCTAAGTCAGTTTGGGTCAGCTTCTACTTCTTCAATCGTTTACTGTAAGGGAGTTGACTACTTTGAATGGTGCCCTCATCTACTTCCTCTTGACATGCCCAAACCATCTTAATTTTTACTCCCTTATCTTATCTGTTATACTAACTACTCTTAGTCTATCTTTAAAAAACTTAATAATTATCGATGTAACCTTATGTGCCTACACATCCAAATAAGCATCCCCATCACTACTGCCTCTATTTTATGTGCATGTGTCTTCTTCATGACCCAAGAATATGTTCTATATAGCATAATCGACCATATCACAACTCTGTAAAAAAAATTCTTTTAACCTTGTCGAGAAGTTCTTGTCACACAGTACCATTGATGTTTTCTCCATCTACTTGAATTCTATATGTAACAACACTATCTATTTCCCCGTCCCCTAAACTTATGATCCTACATACTTAAACTTAGTTGTATGTGGCATCGCCTAGCCTTCAATGGTGTTTCAGACATCTTTTTCATCTCCAGTTCTATTGAAGTTGTAATAAAAGGTGCTTAGTCTTAGAGCGACTGATCTTTAATTATTTTGTCTTCTAAAGGTGCTTATCACTCTTCTAACCGCATATTCAGATTTCATTTACTTTTTTTAAGTAACACAAAATATCATCTAGAATAGCATCCATCGAAAAACTGTCTCTCGGATGTACTTTGACAATTCATTCAGTATTACTGCAAACATGAGCGAACTTAATGTAGACCCTTAGTGAAGGTCAACCTTGACATAGAAGGGATATGTGTCTCCCCCCGATGCACGTGTCCTAGTTTAAGTCTTATCATAATTATTCTTTATAATGTTTATGTATTTTCTAGGGACCTCTCTACCAGCTATCCCAAATCAAGTGCTATGACGGCCCACTATCATAAGCCTTTTCTAGATCAATGAATATTATATGCATATCCTTTTTATTCTCTCGATATATTTATTGACCTTTGGAGGATGTCTATCACTTCTGTAGTTGATCGTCCTGGCATAAAACCAATTTGATTTATCGTCACTTGAGTTTCTCTTCTTATTCTAGTCTCCATTACTCTCTTCTATAGTTTCATAGAATGTCCTAACAGTTTAAAACTTGTGTAATTTCTACAATTTTAAATGTCTTTTTTGTTCTTATACAAAGGGACTACAACATTAGTTCTTCACTGGATTTGAAAATAAGATTAAACAAAGTAGTCTGCCATCAAACTCCTTCTCCCAAACAACTCCACACCTCAATCAGTATCTTATCTAGGCCCGCTACCTTACCCTTCTTATCTTCCTACATGTTGTCCTTACCATTTCATTCATGATACGCCTACAATAGTAATAATTCCATTAACAATTCATGAACTGTAAAGCTAGCAGATTCAAGCTTTGCAACAAACCCACAAAAAGACACGAGTTGGTACTATCAACCTATCATCCATGGAAACCTCCCATGTTTTCTCAATATAGCCTCAAGTAAACCTCTATAGCCAATCAAATCTTCTTCTTCCATCTAAAAATAAAACTCAAACGTAAGCTTAAGTTCATCTTAATAAAACTCAAATGTAAGCTTAAAGTTCTTCTTTCCACTAAACTCGTCGAAAGGGGAGGAGGCTAGGGCGGTATGGGACAAAATCAAAGAA
>BJCN01326761.1:0-14335 GCA_018326445.1 Flaveria brownii
CGTCTCTCTCTCATCTTAAATAATTACCTTAGTTACTAATAATATTATTTAACATTCTTTATATTTAATAAATTAAAAAAGAGATCTATTTATTAATGTTATTTCTAAATAAATAATTTTATATAAAATAATAAATTTTTCTAAAGCATAAAACTTTTTTAAAAATACAAAATATTTTAAAAGTGGTATTTTAAAAATTTAATTTTTTAAAACCAAAAATAATTAATTTGGGAGATATAATAAGAAAATTTTTAAAAATGACATTTTATATGGTTTGTTTTAGAACAAAATGTTAATTTTTTTGGAAAAAAATCTAAAAACAAAATTTTAAAAAGTTGATATCACTGTTTTATTAGTTATAGTCATTTATTATACGTAATTTCAGTCATATCATATTTTATAATATCATTTTATAATTAATAAATTTTATTATATTAATATTTTATTTATTCAAACCGTGTAATATACGGGTTTACTAAAGCTAGTATCATATATAAGAAGTTATATTAAGTCACTAAAATACTAATATAACATTACAGATTGGTCAAATATCAATTTAATTTGTTTTATGTCTAACATAACATTTAATTAGTGGTTTGAAAACTAAAGTTACCCAAAAATACATTAATTTTTATTTGAGACGTTGATATACTACTGGTATCCAAAGTAATTTGCAATTTTGCATTTAAATCGTTTCTAGTCCATTTAAACAAAACACATACAATGATTTCAAGACATGTCGAGTTAATAATACGTATTATTCTAATTTTTAAAATTACAAAAAAATTATTTTTCTAAAACAGATTTTATCCAAATTAATAGAAGCGAAACAAAAATAATAATTTAATGACTTGCTATGTGGTTTTCAAATTTAGAAAACTTCAACATAACATCTACCTATCTATATTAATATTAGCTTTAGTAAATCCACACGTGTTAAATAAATAAATTATTAAATATAATAAAATTTTATTATCTATAAAATAATATACTAAGATAAAATATGATTGAAACTGCATATAAGTAAACAACTATAAATAATAAAAATATGATATCAATTTTTTAAACTTTTTTTTTATTTTTCAAAAAATAAATTAAACATGTTATTTCAAAACAAACAATTTAAAAATGTCACTTTTAAATTTTTTTACAGTAACTCCCAATTTTAATTATTTTTTTCTTTATAAAATTTTTACCTTTTAAACTAATTTTAAAGTATTTCATATTTTTAAAAAGGGTTTGATGTTTTAGAAATAGTTTTTTTTGTAAAAATTTGTTTCTTTAGAAATAATATTAATAAAAAAATCTAATTTTTGTTTATTAAAAACTATTTTTAATATATAATATGATTAGTAATTAATGTAGTTATTTAATAGTAGAGAGAAGCGGAAAAGTTTTGATGAAAATAAATATGGTGTTGCTATGTGTCACATTTAGTTACCTTTTTATTAGAGTATGGAGATAAGAAATTTTTTAGAAGTCACATGGTATAATTCTAGACCTCCTAAATTTTATTTTTTCGTTTTTATCTCCTAATAAATATCACATTAACTACTAGTTGTATTATTTGATTCATTTTCATATCAAATTTTTTATTAAATTAAAAAGAATTCTTTCTACAAATGCAATTTTTAAAGAAATAACTTTTATAAAATAAGAATTGTTTTAAAAAAATATTAAACTTTTTTAAAAACACAACATATTTTTAAACTTATGTTTTCTAAAAAAAATAAAATTCTTATGAAACAAAAATAATTAAAACTCAAAGTTTAAAGAAATTATTAAAAATTATAGTTTTTTAAAAATGGATTATTTTAAAACGGTTTATTTAAAAACCAATTGTTTTTAGAAAAAAATTAACAAAAGTTTAAAAAATGACATTGTCATTTTATCACTTGTACGTAATGTCAATCATATCTTATATCAAAAGACCGTTTTATAATTTATTAATTTTATTAATGACTATTTAATATTTTATTTATTCAACCCCTTGTAATACACGGGGTATTAACATAGTATTTAATATTTCAGTCATCCGCTTAATAAACTTCAAAAACTACACATATAATTAATACCCATACCACAAAGCCTTCCGCCTTAGTGGTAGTCTCATAGCTTCCTAAATAAGAAATATTTGAGTTTAAGTCTTGCTTAGGGTAAAAATAAAATTTGAGAGTGCATTCCCGACTAAGAAACGAATAAGTGAATCCGATTATTATAACACATATCCTCCAAACCAGAGGCGTACAATTGCAGTTCAAACAAAATTAATATTTATAGACAACTGGTATTAATCCCCCACGTTGTAGTGAGGGCGTAAAACCATGCCAGATAGCACTAATTTCACACCACTATCAGTGACCATAAACACTAGAAAAAATCGTATTAAAAGAAATAAAAATGGAAAAAATAAAACCAAACGGAAAGTAGATGTAAAAACATTGAACCGTGCACGTGAAAAAATAGAAAAAAATCTTGTTTTTTTTAAGAACATCATTTTACAGATATGTAATACCTGAAATTACACATGTGTAAAACATGATTTACACATGTTTAATACGGGATTTACACATATGTAATGTTAAATTTACACATGTGTAAATAACAGGTGGATGATTTTTTTTAAAAAATATATCAACATGGTAGGCGTTGGAAATATAAAAAAATATTAAAATTAATGGCGAAATTTTTTTGAAAAAATAATATAGTGAAAAAAATTATGAATGTTTAAAAAAAAGATGAAAGTGACATGTAACTTGTACGTGACTAAAATATGTGGTTGATATTGGTTCATAGAGTTCCCATAAAAAAGTTGGTCCTCAAGATAACTCTACCCTAGTATATAATTTATAATAATTAGAAATAGATGGTGTTACATAAGACAAACCTGGCATACGAAACTCTCACAGTGTAAAGTCTGGAGAGCGCGAGGTCAAACTTAACATAAATTATGCATCCTTACATTGTGTTTTTACCAAATGTTATTTTCATGACTCTGAACTTATTACCTTCGAGGTCATATTAGATAACCTTACCGTTCGTAGCAGCAAGGGTTGTGTGTTCCTAAAATAGAAATGTGTCTTCTTGGTGAAAATTGTGGGTTATTTGTGGCATGTTTCAAAAGTAGTGTGCAAAAAAGCTACGATGTGAAGAAGACAAAAACCAGGGAATCTTGATTCATTATTAAAAGCAAGAAATAAAATCAATTTAGGATGTTTTGTTCTCTCTCTCTCTCAAGGGACGACGATCTTTGAGTTGAAATCGATGATCTAATACTCTATTTCACCATCTTCTCACAGGTATTTCATTGTTTTCTTGCTCAGTACTCTCTCTTCTCTGTCAGACCCTTAATTTCTTTAATCTTTCATCACTTTTTGTTTTTAACCAAAGTCAAATCTTGAATTTTTCACGCCCAAAATCAGCTGAATTCGCAACCCTTTTGAGACCACTGCGTCACTCGATCGACAATCATGACTCTTGTTGAGAATGGTGTGTCGAACAATCGGGTCGAATCGAACGATGTTGATCAGTCGAAATCATCGATTTCGAGGTCCAATGATCACTTTCACCAGCAGCAGCAGAAGAACATGACGCCTAATGGAAACGGGGGTTTGAATCACCACCATCATCAGTCGAAGATGAACGGTGGTGATCGTCGTGATCATGAGGATGAGGGTTTAAAGAAGGAAATGAGGGATTTGGCTGAAATGTTGTCGAAATTGAACCCTATGGCTGAGGAATTTGTGCCCCCTTCACTCGCGAACAACAGTTTCAACGCGCCGCTGCTTCTGCCGCCGGCTGCCGGAGCTCCGTTTGGTTACTCCGCCGTGAATGATTTCCTGATGCAAGCTAACCAAACCCCTTTTCCCAACATCAATGGTGTGAATACTAGAAGGGTATGTACTCATTTTCATTTCATTCACTGTGTTTGCTGATGATTGTTTTGTTATTGTTTGTAAGATTATGTGTTTTTGGTGCTGATTGTTTTGTGTTTGTAACATTGATGGTTAGAAGAAGGGGAACTTTAATCATGGGAAACGAAGAATGAATAACAGAACCAACATGGCTCAACGAGAAGATGTCATTAGGAGGACCGTTCATGTGTCTGATATCGATCAACAGGTGAATCTTGTTTCGTAGTTTTCTAAATTTGATTGATTATTATTGTTGTTGTTTGCTTATTTGATATGTACATGAATCTAGGTAACTGAAGAACAGCTTGCAGCCCTCTTTATTAACTGTGGACAGGTAAATATGTTAACCGAATCATAATACGATTGATGCTGTTTTGACATTTTGTTAGTGATATTTAATGATTATAACTGATTGTTTGTTTGATACTTTTAGGTTGTGGATTGTCGCATATGTGGCGACCCTAATTCTGTACTTCGTTTTGCTTTCATCGAGTTTACTGATGAGGGTACATAAACATAACCTTATATACTCGATTAAGTATATTTAATCTATGTTTCGTGTTACATCGTGGGTTTATAATGTTATTGCAGAAGGTGCAAGGAATGCATTGAGTCTTGCTGGAACTATGCTTGGTTACTACCCAGTTAGGGTTCTTCCTTCAAAAACTGCAATCGCACCAGTAAATCCAACGTTTTTACCCCGGGTGAGCTTCTTGTACTTTGCGACTTTTACATATGGATATCTTTACATATGTATGGTTTGCTAAATCCATTCTTGCCTTTCTTGTGTGTCTAGTCTGAAGATGAAAGGGAAATGTGTGCAAGAACTATCTATTGTACGAACATTGATAAGAAGGTAAGTAAAATGATTTTTCCCTGTTTTAATATTAATATTGTCTGGGAGGGGTAGGTGGTGGCAAGTCTTTCCTCTATCCAGATAGGTAGAGAGACCGCTTCCAAAGAGACCCCTGCTCTTGAGTGGGATATACTGGGTTTGTTTGTTTGTTTGTTTGTTTGTTTAATATTAATAGTGTTTATTTCACAAATAACAATTTACTTTCTCATACATTCCAAATGTGACAATTTACTATATTTTGTGCCTCAGTCACTGAAAGATGGTTTCTTATCCCATTTGAAACAAATTTTAACCTGTAGACTGGTTTAGCATGTACACTTATCTGGTAAGGTGACGTGAATTTTTTATCATTTGGCGTCTTCTTTTAGCTAATTACGACGGCATGTCAAGTGATGTGTATTTATGTTTGATACGTTTTATCTGTTATTTATTTAAGCATCTTTTTAACATGTACTATTTAAATATAAAGTTTAACATTTTTTAAGTCACTCATTATTGTATAAAATCCATGATTTTCTATTATATGTATGAATTTATATATCAGTTGCCATTATATGAACTTTAGTGATATTTTCTTTTAATTACTGTATGAACTTTATGAATATTGTTCTTCATATCTTCTTTAAATGTGTCCCTCTATTGATATCACCACCAGACCCTATTCAACGAATACATCACACACTCTAAATCTGTAACAAGAAATTGAAACCCTAAGCAAGGGTTATCAAGCCCAAGAAGTAGAAGCGGTGAGAAAATCACAAACAAAAATAGTCCCAAGCGATTATTAATAGCCAACGGAGGAAGACACCAGACGTGCTAAATGATTTCAACCCACACAAAAAAAGCTGCAACTGACTTGAAAACAGAAGGGAATAAGATGAAAGGAATTAAGAGGGATGTGGTGGGTTGTTGGGGGTTGGATATGGCTGAGCTGGATGGTGGCAGTGCGGCAAATGGCGACAACAGTGCTGCTCATCAAGAAGGAGAGAGTGTATTACTAATATATTGGTTTAAGAAGTCTGCAATGTGTAATCTGTTCACAATAATGATAATAACAAAAATAATAATACTAATTATATATATAAAAGGTGACAGGTCAGCACCACATCAGATTATTAGATGAACAAAATACCAAATGATCAGAAAATGTGAAGTCAGATCCATGTCACCTGCCAACTAAGCAGTTTTACCTGTTTAGTTGGTTTCCAGGTTACCCCATTTTCTAACGGGACAAAAGGAACTCATAATGGCACTGAGATACAAAATTTAGCATATTGGCCCATTGGGACATGAAAAAGTACATTGCTGTTCTATATAATAAATCACATTGGTTATTATGCCTGCATATATGTAATCTTTATTTTGTTTGAACAGGTTACTCAGGCTGATGTTAAACTCTTTTTTGAATCGTTTTGTGGAGAGGTTTGTAGGTTATCTATATATCTGATAACTGAAATTATATTTGCTACTTTAATTGTTAATTTTATTTTATTGAATTTATTGTTTCATAGGTTTATCGTTTGAGGCTGCTAGGAGACTATCATCACTCAACTCGAATTGCATTTGTGGAGTTTGTGATGGTAATTATTATTATTTTTACTTTTTAGCTGTTTTAAAGATATGCGCATTACATTTGTTTTACAAGATAACGTTACACCTTAAAAAGGGAGCTTGTCTTTATACTATAAATGAGCTGAGTAAGTTTGATCTTTATAGATTGATATGTAGAAATACTAGCAGAAGTTGCATATATTTTGTATCTGCTTAAAAAGATTAAAATTTGATTTTGCTGAAGATAAATAGATTTCTTTTACTACAAGGTCACGCATTGGATTTTTTTATTTTTTACAAGTGTGAGAACCCGTCAACGGAAAATGGGCCCCATCATACCCTGCTAACTGGTCAAACCATTTGGTAGTTTTAACAACATGCTTTTTAAAATATCAAACGAGTTTCATCAATGTCCCAACTATGTCACTCAAGTGTTTCTGTGTCCACACTCCTTAGCAAGTATGACAAGTTCCAAGGACTCTTAACATTTATGTGAAAAATGGCTTCAAAGAGGCAATGCCAGTTTCATATGCTGACATGGCATCCGATCTTTATATAATGCTGATGTGGCTGAGGTCTATATGGTTGATAACATGGAAGTTTTTATATTTTCTATTTTCAGTGCCATAATTCCTTATGTTTGTCAGAGCCAGTAATTTATACAAACACAAATTAAAACACTGATACCTGTTTGTTAGAGCCAGTAATTTATACAAACACAAATTAAAACACTGATACCTGTTTGTTTTTTAAGTTCAAATTTTATGAGCAAGTTGTTACGGAAAGGGTTATAGATTTTGTTAAATATGCCATCTTTTTATGACTTTTAAAGGTTATACATGGTAATTTTACATTTTCTACATGTGAAATGAATCTTTATAATTAACTAATTTGGCGTGAGTTGGATTTTGCAGGCTGAGAGTGCAATTGCAGCACTGAACTGTAGTGGTGCAGTATTGGGAACGTTGCCAATAAGGTGATAGTTTTCCCATTTTCAAACTGAACATTGCAAACCTGTATGTCACTAACATGATTTATGGTTTATGATGATGATGCAGGGTTAGCCCTTCTAAGACCCCGGTTCGTCCACGTGCACCTCGCCCTACCATGCACTGAACACACTTTCCCATCAATCTCACCATATCAATATCTAAATATACACACGACTGTTATGTTTCTGGTGTTTGTTGAATTCATTCGGGTTCAAGTATCTGTTTGAAATGTAGATTTAGGATGGAAGTTTGAGGCTGGACTCTGAGTCTTCTTAGTTACTGGTTTGTCACTAAGAACCGAGACGGTTTTCGATGATTTCATTATGAAAGTTGTTTTAAGTTAACTTTGCTGTTCATTGTGTGTTTCTTGGATCTTTTTCATCTTAAAATGGAAGAGGAATGAGCAAACATGAAGTAAATACAAATCATAAGTTGATTTGCATCAATGGGATATTCTGGTAGTAAGTGGTGTAATCTTCAACCGAAAGATTGTGGGTTTTAGTGCTGAAGGATGCAATGATTTTATCTTCTAGTTGTTACTCTTTGTTTTCGTTTTAATTTGGAATCTTTACATCATAAGTTATGGCAACTATTTTAAATAATATCTTTGGGTTTTCTGAGAACAAAAATATAAGTCAACTGGTAGTTTTTATAATAGTGTCTATTTTCAATATTATCTTTTAATTTGGCTGTTACATTTTTTTTTTTAAATTTATGGCAATTATTCACAATACATTTGGGTTTTTTAAGAAAAAATAAATATTAGTCAACTGGTATTTAATTTTTTTTCAGATAGATTTTGATATACAAAAGAGAATAAAGGCCAAAACAAGGGTAATTTATGCTATTAGATTTGACAATTTATAATACATAAAGATTATAAGAAAATGAGGGGTCACCAATAGAAGTTATGCTGATGTTGATAAAATTACACGGATAATGACATGATATTATCTATATAATAAAAGAAAGTTATTTTAATAAAGCAAAATGACTTTTCAAAAGAGTTCAGTAGTTGGTCTAATATAAAATAATTTTAATATACTTTTTTAGCAATCTGTTACAAGTAGAATGTGACACCTATTAGATTGTCACGTTAACCTTAATAAAATAAAAACACATCTTAAATACACGTTTCTATTAAATCATAGTGATTAATAACAATTAAATAGTTTGTTAGCAATTTCCTACAATATAATATAAACTCGTAACAAAGGTACCCTGTTTTTTATTCATTCTCTCGTGTACATCCTTTTTTTTTTTTCTTGTGACTATCTAAACCGTTTAATATATAAAACTCCATAAAAATATACATATGCAATTTGAATTAGAATAAAAAAAAACTTAAAATAAAGTTTGAAAGTTAATAAGACATAATAAAACGTTTTATATTAAACTCTAGACTAAGAGATTATCCTTAAATAATTTGTTACTCTTGTGAATAGTTATTATCATAACTAATCATATGAATATCTTCAATTTGAGACATATAAGATGATAGAATAACCAGCCTTTCATCCGATTAAAGTTTCCTCTTCATATAATTGAGTAATTAACCATCTTCTCCTTTTCATATAGATAACCATATGCATCTTATTTTAATTAAACTTATTTTTATTTATAAGTATCATTCAACGTAATGCTACTTACAAGTATTAATTTATAGCTAGTTTAATATATTTAATTAATGATTATGGTTTGGTTGACAATTTGACAATAGGTCGCTAGTCGAGATTGGGTTGGTTTAAAGCAGATTATATATATGTTAACGGTTCTCTTCGTATAAATAAAGATTTTGTTTGCTTGGGATGCCATTATGCCAACCTTGAGAATATCATGACACATGTTTTCATGTATGATTTTCAAAAGACAATCATTTTTTAGCGTTAGAGCCTTTTGGAGATTATTGGATGATTGTTTGTGATATATAACAACTAATAAATCAAAGTGATAATCAAGGTTTAACCTGAGTGTTTTAACCCAAGCGTTTTTCAATCCCTACTTGATAAACATGATATTATCAAGTCATGAAGGGATGCACAATATTGCACACCATCAGAGTTGCTTTATTGGTCTTCTATGTAAAAAGCTTAAACACAGCAAAATGGGAAGCTAAAAATCAATAACTAAGCAAAATTTCTAACAAAATTTGTGTTAATTTCATCATATTATCAATAATACAAACCACAAAACAAGGCTCAACTCTTGAATCTGATGCTTCTGCTGATAGTATTGATTCCAGAAACTTCCCCGCCATAAGGACCCGACGGCTTCTTGACATCCCGCACCTGCCCTTTCCTCGCAACTTCTTTCTTCTTGTGTTTCACCTGCACACGTAGCATTCGCAAGTGTATAAATTGCAAAAACAGAGCTTTATACACACAAAAATAAGACCTGTTATCATTACAACTTGTTTTGAATGTGACATACCTTGTACTTCTTTCTTGGGTTTTTAAGATCCTTGTTGCGCTTACGGGTCAACCCTCTATTCTTCTCCATCTGAATCAAACCCAAAAAAATAAGTTGTATTCAAGGAAAATAATGTATGCCTACGTGCTAGCATAAATGCCAATAATAATTACCTCATAATTGATGAGACGTTTTCCATCTAGTTGAGTTTCTGGTGTTGCAAGAACAGAAGGTGCGGTTCTACAAAACCAAAATTGAATATTTTCATTATGCTTGCACAATTTTTACAATGCCACAGAAAAACATGTGACAGTTTCATTATACATGATTTATAAATAACAAGGAAACGATAAAAAAAATACCTGGAGTATTTCTGTGATTTAGCAGCTAATTTCGCATCACGTTTTAATTTGGTTTGTTTGTATAGATCAGATTCTGAGTCAGTATCACCATCATCAGTCTCAGCATCTTCATTATCATCTTCAGGGGTTTCATGGTCGTTTTCTTGATGATCATCATCAGAGTGAACTCCAGCATTTGTCAGAACCCGCATTTCATGTTTCCTTCGCCTTTCTCCAATGTCATCTCGTTTGGGTAAATCATCATCCCCAGATATAACCTTCAAACATTGGTATATGTTTTTCAGTCACGATCTAATGAAACTTAAATATTAAATAAAAAACATTTGATATAGAGGTACTTACTCTCGGTTTTTTCATCTGGGTTACAAGCTGAGACAGCCTGTTTGAAGATTTACTTTGATTTCCTTCGGTATCAAAAGTATCATCATCAAAATCATCATGTGTCTCCAACTTTCTGCTCAATCAAAAGTATCATCATGAAAATCATCATGTATCATCATCAAAATCTTTAGTGTATTAAAGATACATTTTAAAACAAAAACGATTGACGTAATAGATTAAAAAGTACCCGTTTAATGGTTTTAGATTCTTCTTAACCCCGTTAGTTTTTGTTGCTTTTAAGTTTAACACGCCTTTCTGCTTCAGTTTCTCCTCAAGTGCAGCTCTTACTTTCAACATTTCCACACTCTGCAACCCAATTCGCTCACTCTCACGCTTACGTTTTCCTCCATTATCATGACCCAATGCAGAATCCTTCTTCAGTTCCACACAAGGCTAAACATGAGAAAAAAAGTTAGCATAATATTTGAAAAAGATATTAACAAAATGTTAATATATATACTAACTTCTACTTGTGTTTCGGTAATATTTGAATTATTGACTAAAGCAATTGAGTCAACTGCTGCTATCTCCATGGGAGAATCTTCCGTTTTAGTAGCAGCATGGTTCTTGAGAAAATCTTCAATGTCCAGTGATAAATTTACATCAAGTGGTTTCATCTGCAATCAAATAACACTTCAGATGATCAGCAGACTTCTTATAGATATTATCAAAGATGTAGAAAGGATAAATTTAACAACTAACCTTATCTAACAAGTTTTTAATCTCCACGATGCGAGCAAGAACAGGGTGATCACGAACTGGATGACCTTCTGATTTGAGAAGAAGATGAAACGTGATTGCTTGACAATATGACAATAGAAGTTGTTTCTTCACCTCCATATATTGTATGCCGTTTTTTTATATTTTTTTCTTCTTTCAGCTACATAAGAAAGTTGGACTTCAATTTCTTAAAAAAATGATAACCGGATAGCGATCATCAAAGATGAATACTGATATAAACTAAAGATTACCAAGAGAATCTTTAGAACACAAAACAAAATGTCTAAAGTAAATAGATGACTTGCATCACAGTGAAAAATAAGAATAAAAAAACTTTCCAAGTTCAACTTCCAGCTAGTATTTGCGGAATAGAAGACTTAATGTCATCAGCTAGAAGCAAATTTTCTTAGTTTTGGTTTCAAGCTATGATAAATATGTCTTTAAGTTGTAAGCCTTACTAAAAGAATGTACACGAGAAACTTTTATGCATTATCCCAATAAAATATCTACATATTTTGTCCCAATTTCTCTGTAACCTAATTCCTGGTAGAAGAAATATGCTTTATTCATAATCTTAAAATCTTATTGCATCACAAGTGCTATATCAAAGTAAATGCAGCTGTTTGATATTCATGATTTATATTTTATACCATTGATATAGTATCACATTCGTATAATGGTATACAGGCACAAATGAATCTAAAACGTGAATTTCATCTATTTTTGTTTAATTGTGATTTAAATGAAGGTAAACAAGTGTTGCATAAGAAACATGATTAAACAGAAGCAGGGTGAGAATGACAAAAGTCAACAGTACAAAGTATTAGCAGAGGGCTACGTCACTGACTAAAGATCATCACCATATATCATCAGGAGTCAAATTACTTAAAACTGTAGAAGCTTGTTGCCCTGGACTTGGTGTAGAACTAAATGTTCCCTAGTCCAGAAACTTGATTTTTCATAACACGGGTAGGGCTTGTTTAAAATTCTATTGAATCAAACCATTTTCAAATGCGTTTGACCTGTATTTCGCTATTTGGCCCTATGGCGCCTATAACAATCTTTATTGTGAAGATTTTTAAACATTCCTCACTCACCCCATTAATCACCTATTCTCTCTTAATCCTCTACTATGAGACTCAATCGTAACAGTTATAAGTCTGTTTCCTCTCCATTCACTCAATTTAAAATTTAGATCATACCACAATAAATCTCATGGTCGAATGATTTCGTTCTAGCACTGAATCTTTTCTTGTTAAAAAAATCACCAGCAGGTTAGTCCAATGTTAATGATCCTATTATGTTGGGAAGTATTTTTTATCTACCCACTATTTTGAAAACTAAATAAGCAGTCAATAAAAAAGTACCTTGCTTAAAACTGGGTCAACTTTGGTCTCAAGCTTCTCAACGGCTTCTTTTAACTCTGACAACAAACCAACTAATTCCGGAGCTGAACTGTGAAGCAAAAGAATGTTCAAGAAAAGGGCAAGCTACATTATTATTCTATAGAAAACTGCAAAAAGCATAGTCTTCTAAATGCAAAGTGAAAAAAAAGAAAAAAAAGAACTCACTTGTATATAATATCCATTTGTTCTTCTTTCGACAAAGCACTGGGATCCTTTATAACTACCTCAGTGTCAGTTTCATCTTGGGCATCATGGCCTACAGTAGCTTTTGATCGGCCTTTTCCCTTACTCAAATTCTGATAAAATAAGCAGAGGTTTGATCTATTATAAGCAACAAGTTTCAATTATCTAGCAGATATTATAACATATCTAAAATATATACCTCAAATGTCGGTTCTTCTTCGCTATCATCTTCAAGACCATGATCTGCATTTGAATATCCCTTTGCTAGTTTGGTTTGCAGCCTCTTAACCTCTTCCTCTTCCTCTTCCTCTTTCTCTTCATCTTCCTCATCCGACTCTCCCTTTCCGAATGTAAAGAGAATATGTTTAGTAAGTTAATCAACTTCATAATCGAGTTCATTAATCATGTTTGTGAGCATTTTCATAGCAACACAGAGCATTTTCATATAAGCTTAATCTAAAGATTATCGGTGCTAACAAAGCAGCAAATAACAGTAGACAGTTGTTTTCAAAAGGTCCATGAAATTAGATATAATAAATTACCTTTTGGTTTTCATAATATAAGTTTTTGCTCCTACCCCATGCAACTCTTTTCTCTTCTTCATCTTCATCTTCATCATCATCTTATGCTTCATCCATAGCCCCACCAATCTTTGCTTTTAAACTTTTTTGTTGCTTTGCGACTATGGAAATGAGCATGAACATATTAAAAAAGATTAAAAGATGATCTTGTATTCATGTAAAGTAAAATGCTCTAGGTAATCAATAGAAATACCCAAAAGAAGCTATTTGTAATATGATTTAGTTTTCAACATGTCTTCCAGATCTTTTTATGTTCGTTATTAAAAAATCTTGACACTGTTAGTATTCTTGTGTAAGTACATCAGTGAATCTAGGCATTTCAAACATTGTTTCTTGCTTTCTTTTTATTGTCAGTTTATTTACGCAAAACAAATGTCTACTTGAAGCTTATTGCTTTAACCAACAAAGCTAGAAACAAGATCATGAAAGAATAGCAAGTAACAGTCTAACAGAAGAGAATATGGTAAATTCATCAACACCTAAATAAACATTATGGTGATCATTTACAAACATGTGCGGCTTATAACTCTCAGTGTCACCCTATTTTTTTCTATTTGATCATCTTCTTGTTAGGTAGACAAAACCATCACCTCATAGAATAATAACATAAAAAATATATGAATTTCAAAACATTACAAACTAAAGTCAGAAAATTAATCTTACTTTTCACAGCAAGCCCAGTGTCCTCCTCAGAATCATCTTCATATTCATCTTCATCACTATCATCCTACAAAAAAAATATACAAAATGCAATCAAAATTGGTGTAGCCAGCCCACGTGATTATCGAACTGCAAATCCCTTTATAGATACACAGCAACACCAGATATTAACCCTAAAAGATATAAGATAAAAACTGACACAATGCTAAACATTCAATCAAACACGTGACACCCAAAAGTAAAAGAATTTCAATTACAAATACCTCAATTTCAAAGACATGTTGATCATTATCCTCATCGGAATCTCCAGCATCATTATC
>BJCN01326770.1:0-13265 GCA_018326445.1 Flaveria brownii
AAATCAACAACGCACCCTATACGCCGCGTATGGACCCATACACGGCGTATAAGGTATAAAATGTCAAATCAACAACGCACCCTATACGCCGCGTATGGACCCATACGCAGCGTATAGGGTGCAGGGGTGCTGATTTAAAATTGGAGGGTGTCTAAATAAAGGGACCGTTAGTAATTGACTAAAATGATTTAATAAGAAAGAGAGAGTTGATCGACACCAAATGCATTCATTTAACTTAATATTAATTAATAATTTATTATATTCATATATAATTTATAATACGAATTACTTTAACTTAATTTTAATAAATAAGTGAATATAAATCTGCAACGAACTATTCACAAATCACAGGTCGAACATTGAAGTAGAATATATATTTATATTACTAAGAAATATTGAAATTCACGAAAACCCGTGTTTAGAAATTGAATAATTTGAAATTTATATTAATAGTTTTTGTTCTCTGATAAATGTGTTTGTATTTTAACTAGTGGGATTTTTCGTCACGATGCAGATGAGTTCTACTGATTACTATTTAAGACTCACCACAAAGAGTCTGTTACTGTTACAAATCGAGGATGATTGTCGCACCAAAACAACGAATATCAACATTTTTTATTGTCACACAGTTTTATACTTATAGATTAGTTTGATTAATCTTACTATACTTTAATTATCCCACATAAACCGAAGAAAAGACCACTGCTTCTTGTGTTTGGTTTATTTAAGTATATAATAATTTCAGACAAAGAACGAGAATTGAAGTGGAAACTGCCATTCAACCAAAGTGATAGATATGGGGATCTAACATGGGTGGTTATATATCCATTAAAACAAAATGAATAATGTAAACACTTTGTAATATATTGCATTATACCTTGAAAAATCTTTATTAGATTTTGAAAAAATATTACATTAGGCCTAATAAGAGTTGAAATAGTCAATCTAAAACAACTTTTATGTCAAAAGCTATATTAGATGAATTTACAATAAATCTAAAACAATTTGTTTGTTAGATAATACAAGTTGCTTCTAAAATTTGCAAATATAACATTTTTCAAAAAAAAATTGCGTTCTAAAATTTTATATTAGGATTATTTTTCTAGTAGACCGAAGACCGTATAACACATTTCAGGAAAACTAGAAATATTAATAAATAGTTTCTTGACTTTAATTATTTACAAGTGGGAACATAAGGATTCACTTAAAAAATACAAACATAAATTGTTTTCCTCTTTTAGGGTTATGATTATTTATCTAATCTTCTTACTTGTCATATACCTAGCTCTTTCTAAAAAATCACATAACATATCATATTCACCTTCTAAACATACAATATTTTGAAAAAAGATTTTTACAGAAAAAGTTTAAAAACACTTTCTAAAGAAAATTAAAACTTTAAAAGAAATAAAAAAATGTTTTAAAAAAAGCTAAAATAAACATTACTAATATAAGACTTAACAAATTTGTCTACAAAATACTAGGTTATTAACATATAGCCCAAATAAAGAATGCAAGTTAATTTAGACGTGTACCTTTGGTTTGATGAACTGCATGGCTTCTATTTGGAAGTGAACATCATATATATTTTTTAGTGAGTATATTCTACAAAGTGTATTTTTGCTACAAAGTGTGAGAAGACATAATGAGTCTAAATAAGTCACAAAAAAATTAATATCTCACAATCTAAATCGAATTTTAACAAAGTACTTCGGAGCATCTGTTCCTCTCGTTGTCTTCTTTCAGAAAAAAATAGAAAAAATAAATTTTTTTCATTGTGTCTTTATATGACACAATGACGTCATTGTGTCTTTTATATTGACACAATGACGTCATTGTGCCTTTCATAATGACACAATGAAGTCATTGTGTCTTTCATAAATAACATAATAAAAAAACGTTAATTTTTTTTTAATTTTTCATTTATTTTTTTCTTAGTGAGAACGACTAGGGGAACAAAAGCTCCGAACTACTTTTTTGAAATTCGATTTAGATTTTGAGATATAATTTTTTTGTGTCTTTTTTTGACTCATTGTGTCTTCTCACACTTTGTAGCAAAAAATACACTTTGTATTTGAATCTTTTTCTATATTTTTTTTATTGTAATTAAGAACATTTTGTTGGATCTTATATGCCCAAGGCACATACAAGATTGATGTGGTTAGTACGTCATGATCCAAGTCGGGTCATACCCAATAACAAGTTTAGCAAACACCAATTAATATTTAATTGATGATATGATCATGCAATTAAATATTTACACCAATTTAGAAAATGGATTTTCTAAATAAGTTGCATATGAGATAGAACAACTTATAGGGATATTTTTATTCATGAAAATTATTTGTAATGTTATTTAAGTTAGTTAAATAACATCAAATAAAAATAGGTGTATTAGTTATACAATTAAGAGGTTAATTATATCACTAATAGGAGTGTTAGTTCAATAGAAGGGGTGTTTTAAAATGGGTGGGAAACCCATTTAAACTCAAAAATTTGGCAGCCCACTTGAGGGGCATTCTTGGTCATTTTGTGCCTTGGAAAAATACACTCTTTATTAGTGTATTGAACACTCCATCTTCAAATAATCATCTCATACATGCAAAACCAAGAAACGCTTTTCTCTCTACATTTTTGAAGAAAAACAAGGCTGAAAAATCGTTTTTCAACAACTCATTTGTTCGATCTTTGGTGTCCAAATCCTAGTAAAAGAGGTGTTTGCTTTACACTTGTGGGTATGCAAGCTTGAGGACATCTACCTTGGTGTTTTGGTCTTTCAAGAACATCATCATCTTCATCCAAATCCACGATTTTGACAGCTTTTGGAAGGTAGTTCCATTATGTTGTTTTGGTTGTTTGTTTCATTTTGATAGCTAGTTCAAACACATATATTCGATCCTATGTTCTTGGGTTTGTTCATATTAATTTATAAACCTTAATTTCCAGATTATGAATCAATATATTAAGGCTTAAATCCACTGCATTTTTCATGTTTAAATGGTTAAACAACTTTGATAAAGGTCCAACAAACCCAACACATTTCTTATTTTCTAAAGTATTTTTTTAAGTTTCGAATATATCTTCGCGGCATATTTATTTGTATTTACGTCATGGTATGGCGTAAGTTTCGTTCGAAACCGAATCAAGTTAAATATAAGATATTATGAATTTTTTTCACAACAACGCAATGTTTTTTTTTTGTATTTTAAATATAGTGTTATGAAATGATTATCTCTATGTATGTTTCGGTTTAACTTCTATTAAAAGCCATGTCCTACAATATGTATCTATACGCATGTGGTGCATGTGGGGGAGGTGCATGTGGTTGGTCTATTCTCAATGTACACAAAGTTGGTGCCCCGACAACACTATGAAAACAATCGCATCCGGATAATGCTGTAAGAGATTCAGTTAAATTATACAACATTAAAGACACATATTTTTGAAGAACAATTTGAAATTACTTTAATAAAAATCTACTCAAACTAATCATACCAATAACTGCTACAAGATATATTTAAATCTCTGTTCACCAATGGCTTTTGTGAATAGATCAGCATATTGTTCATTTGTGTTAACTTTAACGAGTTTAATTAATTCTGTTTCCAAATTATCTGTGATCAAATGATACCTGATGTTGATGTGCTTTGTCTTTGAGTGCTCCACTGAATTCTCTGTGATTGAGATAATATTGTTATTGTCTATGTGGATAGGAGTCTTCTAGAAGTTGAATCCATAATCTTGCTTCTGATTCTAAATCCAAAGCACTTGAGCACAGCAACTTGCAACAGCAATATATTCAGCTTTAGCAGTTGATAAATATACACATGATTGTTTCTTGCATTGTCATGAGACTATCCTTGCACCAAGGAATTGACATCCCCCAGATGTAGACTTTGAAGTCATATTGCAGACACCATAGTCACTATCTGTATATGCATACATATTAGAGTCAAAATTTTTTGGATATCAAAGGCCAAGCTTAGGAACACCTTTGAGATATCTAAGAATCCTCTTGACAGCAACTAGGTGTGACATCTTGGGGTTGGCTTGATATCTAGTACATATGCAAGTGGCAAACATGATATCAGGTCTGCTGGCTGTTAGGTACATAAGCGATCCAATCATAGTCTTGTATAGATGTCTATCGACACACTCCCCTCAAGAACAGGTACTAGTGCGTGGTGTTTGGCTATGAGAGATTTAGCAACCTTATAATCAATCAGATGAAATCCAGTTAGTATGTCTTGTACATACTTTGACTGGTTTATGAAGATTCCATTGTCAACCTGCTTCACTTGAATTCCTAGAAAGAAATCAACTTGATGTGTCATTATTGATGATGATTTATTATAAATTTATGTATTTCATCAAGTAAATGATGAGTTTGATACAACTTGATTTAGTAGCTCTCGACAACAATCGCATTTTGTATCTGCATTTGTTTCAAGAATAGTATTGCTGCTAATTGATGATCATGAAAGACAAACTCAAACGACTAAGTTACAAGAAATGTGGATACCCCTAACAAGAAATGCGGCTGGTGGACATTAAATGCGGTTAATACTTTCATGAAATACGTCTGCCTCTTGTGACACTACAAGACAAATGCAGATTGGAACAGTCAACAATTGTGGGTGTTTTAACGTGAAATGGATGTGAATCATCATTAAATGCACGTGGCATTATACAAGTAAAGTTGGAGCTGTTTTCTAAACATATGCGAATGTTCGGTTCGGTATATAAATGCGGATGGAATTTGATGCTCTCTTGTAATGCGGCTGTGAATAATCTATACAAATGTTGTTTTTTTGATTAACATCATCAAATGATGATGGTATGTCAGAATCTTGCAACCGACTCGTGGATAGCCATGCATGATAACATGCATATGGATTGAAGTTCATTTTGTCATAGTTGATTAAAAATGAAGCTACTTTTGTTTACATAAATGCGGATGCCTTTTTGTTATTAACAAACAAATGCGGCTAAGTAGCACACAAATACGGATGAGTCACTATACCAATGAGGCTAGTTTGTAAACGAATGTGAATGCATTAAATTACACGTGTAACCAATGCGACTCTCATTAAACAAATGCGGATGCTTTAATGAATAAATACTGATGAGTTACTCACCTAATATGGCTGAGTTAACTTCAAATTCATCTCATCCAACAAGAAAAGATGATGAACAGATGACATCAACAAACAAGAAAAAGACAATATCATGAATGCAGACGAATGCAACCAACATGCATGTCCATTTTAAGCATTCAAAACAAAACAAGAAATCAACTTTGGTCACGTAATCATTGATTTATTCAGGGATTTGTACAACTGTCAGATAATCTTTCTGAAGTACATGGATTCATCTTCTATGAGGACTTTCTGCAACCGTGTCTAACTACTGAGCGGAACAGACAGACAAACTTTAATCAAAGGTACCGGTGTTTATCTAAAGAATGTCAGTTTATGAAGTCATTTCATAAATTCAAAAGAGTTGAAGTGTTATTAAGATTGATTCATGTTGCTAATGCAATTTATTGAAGTTCAAAGCCTCACATATGCCTAGTATATTCTAATCCTTAGAGTTATGGTATGAACTGTAATCCAAAAGTGATTTGACCCATATCCAATACCAAGAAGTATTCTTAAGAGACTCTAACCTTTGTTAGAAATATATTCGGAGAAGCTTAATCTAAGAGGGAGAACATCAGTTGATTTAGAAGACATGTGACAGAGAAGATCTTCAACTTCAAGGTTTGGCAAGCATCAGTTTAAGGGGAGGATTGTTGGGTTCAATAATAGAATAAACTGAAGCTTACCAAATGATAATCATAGCCGACTGAATATCTCATTGTACAAGTTTAGAGACCAGGTTGATCCCAACAAAGACAACAATACAAGACGAAGTGAACAAGACAAAGTCAACATCAAGAGAAAAAGAAAACTCAAAATTAGGTCATGATGTAACAATAATATAAATAGACCCGCTAGTGCATTTATGCAGGTGTGGTTCTTGTGTATTTTTTTCTCATGGTATGAATCACCATCCAAGGAGAATTCCTCCTTTGGGTGGGTTAGATCTTCGTCATTCATCTATGATTCTCATTGTTAATTGTTCATCAACATCAATGAAATCATAACATTATACATTATCCATCTCTTTGTTCTTTGATTCATGCATACACACCCATCTTAATTTTGATTTTTAGGTCAAGAACGTGATGAATCCTAAGATCTAAGCTCAATGAATCTAAAATTTTGATTTACAATACCCTTTTCATCACAATGTGCATCGAGAATTTGGTTCTTGAGTTCACTTCTTTGATTGCATCTTATGATCTTAACCTTGTGATCGCATTGATTCTCAATTTTTAGAATGAAGGATTTTAAGATTTTAGGGGTCTCATCCATACTTCTAAGAAAGAATACCCAAGTATATCTTGTGAAATCATCTGTGATCATAATACAGTATGAAGTTCTTCCTAAACTCATTACACTTATAGGGCCAAAGAGATCCATATGTAATAAGTGTAGGGGAGTAGTGATGGAGTTCATTTCCTTTGCCTTGTGAGACACTTTGTGTGGCTTTCCTTTCATGCATGCAACACAATGGTCATCACTTGTAAACTCTTTATTTGGCATTCCAGTTACCAAAGCATTCTTAATCAGTTTTTTCATGTTCTTAAAATTTACATGGCCAATTCTTTTATGCTAAAGGAAGGACCCATCATGATTAAATAGAAAGAAGAAAACATCTTAAGAGGGAAGGTTTCTTGCGGATCCTTCTTATAGATGTTTCCTTTCCTCGAGGCTCTGAGCAAAATATGCTTTTAAGGAATGATCACCCTGGGCTTGGGACAATGCACTAATGCGAAGTAAAGAGCATGTTATGTTTCTTGTCACAAAATTAAGATACACTCAAAAGATTGTACTCAAAATCTTTGACAAAATTTTCCTTTTTAATGCCAAGCATACCATTTGTGACCCTACCCCTTCTAGTAATGTAAACTCCTAATTCACCTCCGAAAATAGCTGGCCTTCTATCAATTGTCTCAATGTTTTAAAACAAAGAGCCATTGCCAGTAATGTGTCTAGAACAACCACTATCAACGATCCAAACATTTCTTTTGGTCTATAACTGTTCGTATGAAAAAAAGATGATTAGTTACATTTGGAAACCCAAGCATTGCTGGTCTTGGGCTTAACAAAATGAACTGAAGATAGTTCAAAAATTATTGATACTATATGCAAGCTTTGAGGATCCTAGGCTGTTGTTGATGAAAAAAATTTAGTGACATGTCCTTTCTTCATCTTTCACACCATTTTTGGAAGATTAGACTTGACCTTTAAAACATCAGAAGCATTCCTTTGTTCCAAGACTAAATTTGCTTCCGAAGACAGTTTTCTACCTATCTTCTTTTGGTTCACGTTGAAGCTTCTGAAGGAAAATGATTTTCCTTCCAAATCTATTTTCTTGTTTTTCTTAGAAGTTACCTTCTTGTTCATATGGATGGTACTCTTAGAATTGTAAATGCAATCCTTAGAATAATGAGTTGTACCACCATACATGATACATTCGTTAGGCTTCCTTCTAAAAGTCTTGTCCTAAGGAGAAGGTTGATCATAATCTCTTTCCAGCTCCTTATTCATCTTATTTGATGATATAACATGCTTTTGAGGGTGAAACTTGCCTTTGGAGTTGGATGGTTCAGCCTGTGCAGTAGTGGTGCATATTTGTTCAACCTTCTTCTCCTGACAAGGATGACTTAACTTGAACTAGGACCCCTAGTACTAGAGTCCTTTGTTAAGTCTTCAGTCTTTCTTATCTCAAACCTCGTAGAGATAAAAACTTTTTTTTTCCTAGGGTTAAAGGTGGGCTTGATATCTTGCACTTTCTTTGATCTTCATTTCGTAGCCCTGATTAAGTTCATTCTTGCAGATTTAGCCATCCCTAGTCTTTTCTTCTCTCCAGGAATATAGTGACCCTTCTTAGAGTGAACCTCTTCACTCACTTTAGCTTCACCCTTCACTATTTCCTCTTCATCTTCATCTTTCTCTAGAATAGGATCAATAAGAAGTAGCTCATCTGTACAAGTTCCATACCTTGGTTCTTTGATTGATAGTAATATGTGTGGAGGAGCAATTTCATTGATCCAATTCCCTGCCTATTCTGATAACAAACTTTCGCATGCATGGATGAATATATAATGTTCTTGAAGGTTTCCTATTCAAGAACACATTTGTCTACCTTGGATTTGCTGATAACAAGCTCAGCCTTGCATTCAATCAACTTGGTAACAAGATCTTTGATTTAAGTCCTATAGTTTGTATGCTCATATTTTTGAGTAGAAATGGTTTTCTCTAAGTCTTCTATTTTAAGCTTATAGTCATTTTCTACTCTTTAAAATCATTTTTTAAAATGTTCAATGACTTAGGATCAGATCTTACTTTCAACTTGTAGGACGTGTACACGTTAACTTTAGCAATGCATTTAGGAGAGAAAAGATGTTACAATACCTTAAATTTATCATGGTCTACCATCAGGTCTTGGTTTAGGGAGACATATTCGACCCAAAAGCTCCAGTCAAAGCCTCCTTCTACAATAGCAAACTTGCTGCTTTAGTTGGTTGGGCTTTTTAGTTCTTGGAGCTTCCTCAGTGTAGTTTGGCCTGGGATTTGTATGGCCACTATTTGTTCTCGATGCCTTATACTCCCTAGCAAAGTATCCTATTTGGTTATAGTTGTAACACTTTACTTTGCTTTTGTCAGGCCCAAACGTTCCACTGGACACATTGCTTGGAAACTTCCTCCTTGTTCCCTTATAGAACTTCTTGTCTCTCTAAGTGAGAAGAGCCATCTACTAGACTATCTCCATATACTCCAAATCATCTGGATGGATGCAGTCCAGGTCTTTAAGGGTGAAGAGAAAGTTGTCAGAACTTTCATCTGAAGACATAAAGGCCTAAGAAGAGCTGGGCTCTTGGAGTGGGCTTCTTTGAGTGTACCTCTCCTTTGGTGTCTCCTGGAATATGATGAAAAGACCCTTTGGTGAGTTATTAGGGTGGAAGATGAGAAAATGTTATGGTTCTCTACTATTTCTTTCAACCACATGAAGGGCTGAACTCTTTTGGGTGCTGAATGAGATGTGAGAAGAATTTTGCATGTTCATCTTCATTTGGTAACCACTCAGGTTACCATACAACTTAGCGAGAGTGAGGGTAGAGAGGTTTTCAGTTTTCTTGATGGCCACACATTAGTGTGTCCGCTCTTTGGGAGGAGAGAACATGTACTTCCTCACTATGTCCCTGTTCTCAAGTTTGACTCCAACATCTAGTTCTAAGATTGTGTACCTTATAAGCATTAGCTTAAGAAGATTATCCAATGAAAAGTCCATCAGATGCCTTCTTAGCAAACTAGGCTATATAATCTTCGGTATTGAAGATGGTGCATGGACAACCAAATGACCCGAGGAAACCACTAAAAGGTCTCCTTTTGTGCCACAGTTCATTAGGTGTCTTATAATAAGTTTTGACTACTAAAACTCTATTCTGCGCAATGCATGCGGTGTTGACTATCTCTTCCTAGAAGGTGATGGGCTGTTTAGAGTCAGAGAGCATGGTTCTTGCTGCCTAAATAAGTGTCCTGTTTCTACTTTTAGCAATACCATTTTGTTGAATAGTTCTAGGAGCATTATATTACCTTGAAATACCTATTGGGTTCAACAATAGAATAAACTGAAGCTTACCAAATGATAATCACAGCCGACCGAAGATCTCATTGTACAAGTTCAGAGACCAAGCTGATCACAACAAAAACAACAATACAAGACAAAGTGAACAAGACAAAGTCAACATCAAGACAAAAAGAAAACTCAAAATTAGGTCATGATGTAACAATAGTATAAATAGACCCATTAGTGTATTTTTGCAGGTGGTTCTTGTGTGTGTTTTTCTCATGGTATGAATCACCACCCAAGGAGAATTCCTCCTTTGGGTGGGTTAGATCTTCATCATTCATATATAAATCTCATTGTAATTTGTTCATCAACATCAATGAAATCATAACATTATACATTATCCATCTCTTTGTTCTTTGATTCACACACACACACACCCATGTTAATTTTAATTTCTAGGTCAAGAACATGATGAATTCTAATATCCAAGCTCAATGAATCTGAAATATTTATTTAGCAAAATGGCATCAGAGCTGTTGGTTGCTGGATTCATCTAGTTTCAGATCTAATTTCATTTTTAGTGATGTCAAGAATAATGAAGAAAACAAGAACAACGAAGAACAAAAGCATTTCTTCATCAAAACCCAACTGTTCATCATAAAATGCAAAAGAAATATCAATAAATCTGTGACAACCGACCTCTAGGTCATAACTCTAACCTTTATCAACCTGCATCGTTACCCATTCAATTAATATTAATGTTAAAATGCTAATAATTTTATTAGCATTTTTATTATTGTTGTTATTATTACCATTTTTGTTATTTCATGTGCCATTTTGTGATGATTTAGCTAGTTCAAGCCTTAACTTAGTGTTTCGGGAAAGTCAATTAGTCACCCTAGCATAATTTAATTTTAATTGAGATAATTAAAATGTGTATGAACACATAATTCTCGGATTAATGCATGCATGATCATGAATAATATTTAACAACTAACTAAATTTTACCATCTAATATACTAAACTACACTACAAAATAACACTACATAATATAATTCACCATTTAAATTTAAAACAACACCCCACTACAAGCCAAGCTCAGCCGCCCCTCTCACCACTCTCTCCACCAATCCACCCTCATCTACACCACTACCACTACTACCCACTCTCAATCCAGGCAAGACTCACACATATTCAAACACACAGTCCTCTCATTCTCTCCATCTCCCTCTCGATTTCTTTCACCATAAAACACACACACAACCGCAAATTCTCTCTAATTCTAGCCACAAAACTTGAAGAACAACAACAAACCTCCGTCGGCCAAGCTTAAACAAGCAAGAAAGTGGCATTTTGAGAGCGTTTATTGCATGGTTCCATTGTTTGACATCTCCAACTTGTGTTCGAGATTCTCCAACTCATCTTGTCCCTCTAAACTCTCCAAATCATACCCGAATGAGGCTATATCTTGTGTTTTCTTTATGTTTCTCTCAAAGATCTTACCATTCTTTGATCTAACAAAAACTTGTTGCTACAACCTTGTTCTTGAGAAGCTTTTAACATTCTTGAAGGTATCTCACTTGATATATATGTCATTCTATTTGTGTAATCCGATTTACACCATGAAAACCGTCTTTTTGGGTGTTATTGTACCACCTAACATGCACATCTTGTAACCCTCCGAATCAAAGATTGTAACCTGTTCCAAAATAGTTTTATAACCTTCTAAAAACCTGTTTTTAAAGTTACATAAGGTTTTGGCAATGTTTAAACATGAGTTATAACGCTTTACACTTGTGTAATGGGTGAAAATGGTGTAATCACTATGTTTCAACTTGTTCTTGGGATATATGATAAAACCGTGAGTTAGAACTATAATTTCAGTACGTTTTGGTGTTGTTAGGTGTATAAGGTGATGTTAATGGCTGAAAATAATAAAAGTATGGACTTGTAGGTATTTTGAGCTTATTTTGGGACCTGAAAGGTGGTGAAATGACTAAAAAATAAGAGAAATTAGGTTTTAACCATTTTAAAAACAATGACAGGCTCTAAAAGTGTTAAAAAGGTGTTTTATGTCGGATTTGTTGATTAAATGGTCAAAGGACAATTTAAAAAGAATTTTTAGTTAAAAACGGGTCTTAACCGGGTGAATTTTGGAAGAAAATCTTGGAAATAAAGGAACTAACCTAAAACCTATGAAAACAATGTTATTTCAGTAAGTTGAGACCCTAAGACTTGAAAATGGTGAAAAATTGGTTAAACATGCTTATGAATGGTTGGTTCCGGGTAAAAACGCGTTTAAACAGGTTAAACCTAAAAACGAGTCTTTCAACTAACAGAGGCTTAAAATACATTCTCAACAGATTGTAAACCTATCAAAAAGTCCTTAAAATAATATTTAAAGGAATAAGACTCAAAATATAGTAAATAAACACTTAACCGTTAAAAATCTTCTGTTTTACCGTAACCGGTAACGTAAAAAGTAAAAATTCTAAACCCGAACCTAAATTATGAAAAATTGGGAGTTAACTTATTTAAAATGAGATACTTAACTCCAAAAATCTATTATTTGACCATAAAATTCAATAAATGGAAAGAAGCAAACTTTAGGGTAGAAAATGTAAATTTTGAAACTTGGAGGACTAAACTGTAAATTTTGTCAAATTCCTATAAGCCGACCCCTTGAACTAATAATCATTTGATGAACTTAAACTAACTTGTATAAACAATACAACATAGTAAAACATGTATTTTCTCTTAAGAAACCCGAACTTACTATAAAAGGAAACTTTTTATACAAGCCTTAGCAAATCAAAATCTAGTTAGACATTTAACCTCATGGCACACCTAGTTCCCCTTCCATAACCTTAGAATCAGTGGCTTATCACTTAAATCTTGATGATAGGGTGCTACACTTGAAACTTCTCCCAGTACACGAAGAATCCTTTGCTTGAATCTTAAGGTGAGTTCTAGTGACCCCCTTTTTACTACTATTTTGGGATGAAGCATGCTCTGTTTAAACTGAACTATTTCTGTGCTATATTATGATGCAATATGTTATGGTAAATGTTGATACCTGCTGATACTTGCATCACAGTCATTAATTCTTGTGTGAACCGCTTGTTTTATACGGGTAGATCTACTTGGGGAATCCCCCACACACAGTGCCTTCCATGATGAACGGGAAGGGTACCACCCTAAGATCCTGTGGGGTCGTTTGTGGCATGTAACAGGTTTTATAAGATACTATGGTGGATCGTCCGACAGGTACGTGACAGGATCTCAGCCTCTCGTGTTGATCAATTAGATTATGTTTGCAGCGGATTTAGCACATTAATTAGCAATTTTAGCAAGAGCATAAAATATATTGCAATTAAAGCATAAACATAGAGAGAGAAGAGTTCTGCGAAACAATAATTATTTTATTACTAACCACGTTTCGGCAATTAAAACAGCATGGTTTGCCATCCTTATATAGGCGGCAAAAACATGGTAGTGATGTCCTTTTCTGACATCACTGAATATTTAAATTACAACTGACAAAAACATAAAACTACTGAAGATGTCAACAACTGACATCT
>BJCN01326776.1:0-11484 GCA_018326445.1 Flaveria brownii
GACTCGTCAAGAACAGTCGCGGCTCAATTTATGAATCGAATGGTGCTCAAACGACCATTATAATCGAATTAAATTGATAGGCAGCTTCGGATTGTGTTGTAGATCAAAAGCCCCTTATTAATTTTGCTCAAAATCGATTGTAAGTGGGCTTAATATCGAGTTGCGGGTCTTCGGCCGAAGGTGATGGTGTGGTGTGTTTTCAAATCCGTTTTTGATGAAATTCGAACCATTATTAGTTTATAAACGATTATTTGAAGGTTAGTGCGTGATTACTTTCGAGTATTAAAGTTTCCTAGTGCGCGTAGTGGCCGAAATCCGGCCGATGGTGGGTGTGGGGTTCGATCGTGGGGAAGATGGGGGGTGGGGTTGGGTGTTTCTGAAAATTACAAAAATGGTCCCTGTGTTTTGTGGGTTTATCATTTTGTGTTGAAACTTAACTTTTAAGTTTCAAAAATTTCGAAACTACCCCCTGCAAATTTAATTTAAAGTCATTGTTAATTTTTTTAATTAATTTTTTTTGTTATTATTATTATCATTATTATTATTATTATTATTATTATTATTATTGTTGTTATTATTATTATTATTAAATATTGTTACTATTATTAATTATGATTATTATTATTGTTTTTATTATTATTGTTATTATTATTATTATTATTATAAATTATCATTATTATTATTATTATAAATTATTATTATTATTAAGTATTATTATTATATATAAAAATATAAAAATCGTGGTAAAAATACGAAATGTTACAGTAAGAAATAACATAACTAAATTGAACAAAAAAACATACATGTTACCACTTTATGGACTAAACAACATTTCAAAAACAGGTCCACCAGCAGGAAAAAAGCCAAAGGACGACTAAAGACTTACAACAACAACCTTTTGAAGTTGCCAATACCGCCTGAAACGCACAATGCTCCAACTATTTGTTAATACATGATCTCCAATCTATAACACTCTTTTGAAGTTCAAGGCAACCAAGTGGAAAAAGGTAGTAATCTATAACACTCGATATACTCTTTTGAATGTAATTGATTGCCATGTCTAAACAGTTTATATAAAAAAAACATGATATCGCGCAACGCGCGATATGGTTCCCAATTTTGATAACTTCTGGTCAATAAAAATTTGAAACTAAATGTAACTTTAATACTAACAATTTTATTGTGTCAATTTATAAGATTACTTAACACTTGCGTCTGTTAGACATTCAAAAAAGAACCCCGCGGCAACGCGCGGGTTCACTTCCTAGTTAGTATAAATGAAGTACTTGATATTCAAGTGCTAGCTCAAGGTCAGCTAGCACTTCAGCCATGGTTGGGCGTTCTTGACGCTCCCGTTGCAAGCATCGGTACGCGATTGAAGAAAATGTTTTTAACGAATGCGGTTCCATATGTTCCCGTAGACCGTCGAGTATAATGTCATCTAGTGTTCCTTCTTCATAGCTTCTTTGTGCAAGTCGGGTTAGCAACCGATGTCGCTCGTCATTATGTTTCACAATGCATGGTCTCCCACATAAGACCTCAAACAATACAACGCCAAACGAATACACATCAGACTCCTTCGTTAAGATGCATGTTTCCGCATAAAGCGGACCACAGTATCCAACTGTTCCAACCGCATTTGAAACAAGAAACGTGAACTCTTGATTTGCGGGCCCAATTTTTGACAACCCAAAGTTAAAAATCTTAGCCTCCCAATCTTGATCCAAAAGAACATTTGACCTCTTCATGTCTTGGTGCAACACTCGTTGTTGAGTGTCGAGAGGATTATGAAGGTACTCGAGTTCGCGGGTCGCCCCAATGCATATCATGAGGCGTTGGACCCACATGAGAGTGTTGTTGTCAAGGTACTTTTCAAGGCTCCCCTTAAACTCATAATCATAAACAAGAATCTTTTCGCCTTCCTCGTCACAAAAACCTATCAGAGATACAAGGTTTTTGTGACGCTAACGAGATAACATCATTATCTCGGTTAGAAACTCGTGTTCACCTTGTCCGTGTTTTCGGTCTAATTATTTTATTGCAACGGTTAAGGGTCGGCCATCACGGTCTAGCATCTCTCCTTTGTACACCCGACCGAACCCACCTACCCCGATGAAGTGGTCAGAGTCAAAGCCATTGGTGGCTAACTTGATCACATCTGATGAGATTTTGAGGTGCTCAAATTCTTTAACCAAAGCCATAAGTACTATAAGGTTAAAGATTAAGTTTGAGATATAAATCTATAATGATATAGAAGTGAAGGTAACATTAAGTCATTGACTCTTGATTACCTCTAGAAAAGTGTGACTTCAGATCTAAACTACGGTTTGACTTTTGACTCTGGATTATGAGAACATCGTTTACTTTGATTTTGAGAAAACCGTTTACTTATGGTTTTAAGAAGACGTTTACTTTTGTTTCGAAAAGTGTGTATTCAGATCCAGGTTTTGACAAGACATCTTGAAACACCAATTTCATACGATCATTTTAACAAATTAAGATAAACAAATATAAACAAGTTAAAATTTTGTTTATATATATGAATATGTGTAAAAAAATAACGAAGTTAATCTTAAAACTAAACAGAACTTGACTCGAGAGTGGACTTGGCTCGGCTTTTTATAAAAGAGACTAGTACGAGCCCATCATTTAAGCTCATTAAGATAAACGGTCTGGTTCAACTTGACTCGGTTTCTAAACAATCCGAGTTCAAGCCCACCTTGATTAGTTCAGCTCGGCTTCTTTATATCCCTACTTTTACCCTTTACATTTATTATATATATTACTAATTACTAACTTTTTATGCATCAATTGGTGTATCTTATGTTTAATGGGTTGTTCATTTGATTTTTTATTTTTAAATTTTTACTTTTAACCCTAATACTTTTACATCTTTTACAATTTAACCTCTATAATTTTTCACTTACAACTTTGTCCCCTACACTTTCATATTTTGTAATTTTTCGTTTTACGAATTTTACGAGTTAACACACCGCAACTTGCGCGTGTGGTTCTACGTTTACGTTTATTTTTTCAATTCCCTTTAACGGTTCCGTCACAACCGTGGGTCTTAGATAAACTTAGTTTTTAATGTTTTACGTTTCACGTGCGTGATTCAACGTTTTTACGTCAACTTTTCGTTCGGTTTTATATTTTTTCATATATATTTCTTTTTATAAAATGAGTTTTTCCAGTGTTGGTTATCGCGGACAGTGATATGACATTGATGTTACTTGGCACGGTTTTACCGCAGGGGGCTTAATACTAGTTGGATACTAAAAGTTAAATAAGGTTTTCGGACAACTAAGTGATATATGATGTTTATCCTTGTTAGATAGCCGCATTTATTCAAATGTTATCACCCTTTTTATTGTTAATCGAATTATATCTGTGATTTAAATTCTATAATGGTGGTGGCCCTTAGACTTATTTTAACATGTTCTTTTAGTTACATCTAAAAATGCTATATTTAATTAACCAAACAGGATGCACTAAAAACATATTTAATAATCTTTTTCAGCTTATTGTGGCTTTCTCAACCTGAAATCACGCCTTTACCCGAACTATGTAAAAGATACCATTGTTTTCTTAATAATTAATCAATTGAACTCACCTCATTATATATTGATGTGTTACAAGATAAATGTGAAAAGATAAACAAATTTATTTTTAGATGTTTCAGTGCAATTAAATTGACCAATCTAATCATAATATTCATCAAATGGATTAAGAGGTGCGGAATGCACGCTTATTTGATTTATTGTGATCTTTAATGTTAGGACTTTCTTAGGGCGAAGCCCCTTAGCGATGGGAGTTCCAACCCTCTTGACAGGGGTCTGGAGACAGCGCCCCTGATAGTGAAGTCCTAGGAGCAAAGGCTCTATCTGGGTTTGACAGGAAAATTTTTATTTTGGTAAAAATGTGTTCATTAAAAATGCAATAAAAATTATTTTTTAAAATTTCAGATGTGAGATTTGTGTGAAAAACTAGCACAAATTTAGTAATTTTGATTTATATTGAGAACCATCAAACAATAGTTTTTTTTACCCCTATTGCCTACAAAATTTGTATTACATAGTTCTTAAGTCTCTCTGAAATCTTCTTCTTCTAGTCCACAAAACACACACAGGGTCATAATTTTTCTTCATCAACATCTATAAACCATTGAATATTTTTTATTTGAAAATGATTCGTTACTCCTAGATTATCCCAGTTGAAGATTTCAAATTCCCTACATCTAATGATGTTTTAATTACATTTGAATAATATCTTAATACTATCATCACCAAGAGATCAAGAAACTCTTCAAAGACTTGAAGTTGTTCTATAAATTTTCACCGTAATTATAATTTTAGTTTCATTTTATCTGTTCCTATAAACTTTGTGACCGTAATATGATTTTTAGCTCTAGTTATATTTATATTCTCATGTAATTGCTAATGTAAAATATTGATTTCGCATTATTATTTACTAGTTTAGAAACTTATGTATTACACGCGTTGGATAAAAATAATAAATTAGTATTTATTTATTAATATTTAAAAATTATAAAAATATTTTCTGACATAAAATATGAATGAATTTACATACAATTAACTACTTTAAATAATAGCAAAATAATAACATTTTTCAAACTTTCGTTTTTATAGAACTTTTGTTATAAAAATTATTTATTTAAACACTCCAATATATTTTAAAAATACCTTTTTTAAACATTATCATTTTCTTTTAAAGTTCTTTGTAATAAAAAAGTTCATGTTTTATAAAATTTTAATAAAAAGAATATCATTTTAATTTATAAAAATATTCTTTTATAAGACTTGAGAAGTATATAAATTATATCATTAGCATTTAATGTATCATTATATGGTTAATTTCATTCTACTAACGACACGTGTTTAAATCCTAAGTGAAGCTTAGGTGGACAGTATAAAAAAATATAATATGGCTTCTAAACATTTTAATTTAGGCAAATTAGATTTTAATAATTCAAACTATTACCTATTAGCCGATAATAATAATACTATAAATTTGGCTGGTAACACTCCCAACTTTCACTTTTATAACTAACAACAGTACAAGTGACATAATTTTTAAATTTTTACGCTCGATTTGTATCTAATTTAGTCTCAATTTAGTTTGTACGTTTCTTCATATCGTTCACACTTATTGTTACAAACCGAATCGAGTCCAAATCAAACATAAAAAAATGAAAAATATGTCACTGATACGGTTGTCGGTAATAAAACTGAAAGTTGAAAGTGTTACCGGTCAAATTGATAGTATTCATTATTATCGGCGAATAGGTAATAGTTTAGATTATTAAAATCCAATTTGTCTTTACAGTTTATTACTTTATTAGTATAGATACAATCTTGGAATTATAATTTAACTTTTAGAACCGGTATATATAGGGCCCGTCCCCAATACTGTGACTATTGTGCATCCGTAGCAAATTCATCACTAAATAATGTGTAACTAGTTTTTGCAGTCATAAAAAGCCGTCGCTGATACCCAGTTTTCTAGCAGTGAAGTTTGACGGAATGAATAACCATTGAAGTTGGTATCATCTATAAAGAAGAAAATAGATTATGAAGATGGGATGTAATTAACTATGTAATTAACTATGTTCATCAAAATCTCTATATATAGTGTACAACGAAGCTACAACTAATTAACTAACTCGCAATCAGATCGTATAAGGTTTCGACTTGCAAAATCTTGGAAGAAATCGCGACGGCAAGTTTTGAAGTGAAATTAGGGTCTTTACTTAGATGAGTAGCCATTTGTTCCACCAAACCATCATCTAGATTTAGGGATTCGAACCTTCGTTCACTTGTACTTGAACTTCCACATTCAACAAATGTTGTCTCTTGCATAGGGCTTCTATGGTTGTGTTCTCCTTCATATGTCACAACTACAACACCATCATCATCCATACTTCTTTGCACCTGAAAACAGCATATATTGTGTTTAAACATACATACATACATACATACATATGTATATCACTACTATCAAAATGGTAAAATGACCTAATTTGCGACCGCCAGAAAATGGTCGCAAATTTAGTGAGCGTGGTAACGCTCGAAATCAAATGGTTGCTATAGCGATAGAAACAAATTTGGTGGTAAAATTAGCGACATAAACAAAATCATTTGCAAAATTAGCTAGTGATTTTGTTTGGTCGCCAGAATGGTCGCTATTCTGAAATTGTTTTTGTCGTTAATGCGGTCGCTGATTTTACAAAATAATAAAAAAATAAAATACAAAACTAGTTTGGTCGCAAAATCCGTCGTAATCTTGGTCGCTAAGCTCCGGTCACAAATTCGGTCACAAAAAACATTTGGTGACAAAAGTGTTTCCGACCAAGGTTTAACCAACTTGATGCAAAAGGCCATTTGCGACTATTTTGATGGTCATTTATGTAGTGGCGTGTGTATGTGTAGCCAATGAGCCCTAGATCAATTAGTTTTGGATGAAATACCCCATGTCTTTCTAAATGGGAGGTCATAGTTTCTAGTCTCATTTGGTACAATATGCTCCAAGTGGGCCAGTGGTTTTACTACAGTGGATCTTTGGTGTTGGGTTTTCCTTTGAAATGGTGGGCAGGTCAGGTCATCAGCACTGTCTGTGTTCGTGGGCGTGGGTGACCTTTTACCAATGGTTTACGGTTTACCTGGGTGATTGGGCTTATAATATACGTTGGCCGTTAAAAAAAGTGTGTATGTATGTATAGAGTGAAATATTACCTTCTTCTTCACTGGGCAATTTGGTGGAAAAGAGCACTTATAGTAAGCTCTAGGTGATGGGTTAT
The DNA here is from genome assembly GCA_018326445.1 of Flaveria brownii. Lineage (NCBI taxonomy): Eukaryota > Viridiplantae > Streptophyta > Magnoliopsida > Asterales > Asteraceae > Flaveria > Flaveria brownii. The sequence continues at coordinate 6,818 of BJCN01326776.1, forward strand.
CTCTTGTCACCTTTTGTCCATATTTTCTCCACTGATATCCATCCTTGACTACCTTTAAATGAACAAAAAGAACAATCTTTCAACACAATGCGTCTAAAACGCGTTGGTAATTAATATCTGAGATTAACCATTCATCATACCCTAGTATCCTTACTAATACAGAACAAAATGATGTGAGATTCGACTAAGGTGTCACATGCAATATATACAATTCATGTTTCCGATTTGTTGTGTTCAAGAAAAAGAGAAAAGAGTACCAGGCTTTTATCGGACGGATCTACTCGTACATATACTCGTTTAATTCCCGACGTTGGTAGTTCCTCATTCGGCATCTTCCACGAGCTTTGTTCATGAATTAACTCATCAAATTTTCGTTTCTTTGGACTCCACTCTAATGCTTCTTTATGTTGCATTATAAGTTTCTTGACATGAGTGTGCAGAGAGTTATATTTGTCCCATGCAACAATAAGCTTCTCCCTTAGCTTCATATTTTCATTACTTATTTGACTTAAGTCTCCAACTGTAGGATCATCACCCTGCATCTCATACATAAAACATACTTCAACACAATAACCAAGAAACCCAAAAGTTAAATTCAATGTATAACTACTTTGTTGTTACCAAGAAACCCAAAAGTTAAATTCAATGTATAACTACTTAACAACAAACCTCTTTTTCAGATGATTGATAGTTGTCTTCATCGTCGTCGTCGTTAAAACTGACTTCAATAACCTTAATCACAAGAAGTAAAAAGATTATAATCCGAATGCTTATTCATGTGTGTGTGTAAGAGGACGTACAGAAGGGTCAGATCGCTTTGCGATCTAATGCATGCAGTCTTACTCTACACTTTATTTGTGCAGGAAACTGTTTGACTGTTTCCCAAGACTTGAATTCATGTGCGTATACAGTATGTATGTATATATATCATATATGTGTGTGTATTGATTGGGTGAGTAATGATGTACTTACAGGGGTGTCATCAGTGGGGCAAAAGAGATTAAGATTGAGATCTATTGTGGGCACCATAATTATTATAAGTGTTGGTTTGATTAAATGATTAAAGGTTAAAGCATGCAGCAAGGGTTCATAGTTCTTATAGAAAGTAATTGAGGGGACCATAATTACAAGTCCAAAAGTCTTGGTATGCTTGCTTTGGTGACTGCATGTGAACTGAAACTTCAAGGAAAATATTTGGCCATTTGAAAGAATCTAACTACTAAATTGGAATTTTCTATATATGCAGTTGATTACATTCAATTTGGATTAAGAAATTAATAGTCTTGTATTGTCTTCTGAAAAAAGTTTCATGATTCTTTTTTATAAATTGAGAAAACTTCATAGTAACTAAATTTTAGTAGAGTTTTAATCAGGTAATTCATTTTTCTAATTGTTTTAATTAGGTCATTTAACTTTGATCGATTTTAAATTTGAATTCGAAAACTAATTATCAAATTCAATCGACTTTTCTGACTTTCAATTCGATTTTTAGTTCGAATTAGAAATACATGTAATTAAACTTATTTATTTTATATATTAAAAATATGTATAGAGAAATTAATAATTAAGGTTCAAAATTTATATAATCAAAAATTTTAAATTCTAATTGGTACTTTTGACTTTTTAAACTTTAAATATTACATGTGTTTTGCTTGTCTTTTTATTTTAATCGTTTGAAATTTTATCTTTTCAAGTTACAAACCAAACAAATTCAAACTCGATTCGAATTTGAAATTTTTGTTTAAACATGAATCGAATTAAAATCCTGTCTGAAAATTTCAAATTCTATTCGAATTCGATTTATCTTTTTCGAACCCAAATCGTGTTTGGTGATTTCAAAATTCGACTTATTATATTCGATTAATTGAATTCGACAAAAACTCGTAAAGATGAGGTGGGCCATCTTCTTACTTTGTTTCTTGTTTTTATTTAAGTGACAATTTAATTAGTTTACATATTATATACAGTCATATATTTTCCTTTCTTTTTCATTTCTTTAGAATATGTTAGTTATATTTTCAAACTCATTTCCAAATAAAACGTCATATAAAACCACGTCATGAGGTGACATCATCGGTGGTTGGCTTCAGGACAAAACTCCTTACTTTCAAAGTCTATACAAGAAATAATTTTAAAAAGTTGGAAAATCATGAAGAAACTTTATATGTAGTCAATTACTTATATAGTTATATATCATATGTATTTTAATTAATAATAATAAGTACAATAATCAAGTGTGCATACCAAAGAAACTGAAATTAACAATCTAAATATGATTGAAGATAGGGTCCCTATCTTCAATCATATTTAGATTGTTAATTTCAGTTTCTTTGGTATGCACACTTGATTGGAGTTAGATATTCAAAGTTTGTCATTTAAAAGTGTAATTACTAGCATCCAAATCAAACTGTATAACATTGAAACTGTGTTTATTTATGACGTCATTTTATTTTGGATATATGATGTCAATAAGATTAACATAAATTAAAGTGGTCATGCTATCACATCCCATTAGTCCATATATTTTTTTGGAGAAATTCGATGCAACTTTAAGCATGGATTCTTTACATAACAGTCAATAGGTTTTAAAACTACATATGACAATTACAAATTTGTCCATATCGTATATAGAAATTTTAATCCTTGACTATATAATTATTTTATTTCATGATGAAGAGCTTTGGGTACAATTTTAGTCTCTTTTATTTAGAAAAGAATATATAAAAATAAGTTAACCCCCCTCCAATACTGTAAACGAATTGAACAAACATGAATAAGCATTTGTTGTTAAGGAAATGATTTGTTCGTGTTTGTTTGTATTCATTCACTTATTCTATAAACGAACACAAACAAACATAAACAAACATTATTAACACAAACAAATAAACACTAATGAACACTAACGAGCATATGCTCATTTGAGAATATAACTCAAACATTTTTAATCTCTAACGTTATATGTAATCCTCCCAAACATGTTACAACAAAATTGAGATTAAGAAACATGGTAGATAGCATAGCAAGAACAAGCACTTGGGAAGTATCGATTGAAGATGAGGGTTCAGTGCCGATTTAAGAAGAAAGGGTCGAAAAGAGGCTGCGTTTGGAATTTTTTTTTCTGAAGAAAGAGAGATGAGCATGAATAGATAACAAATAGAGTTTCCTAATGATTCTTAAATTTATGAGGAAAAGTAAAATTAAGGGAAAATCTAAACACAATGTGGAAAAACTAAAAAGTTGAAAAATATTAAAAAACTTAAATAGACAAACAAAAACAAAAGTACACAAATGAATATACACGAATAAATATAAATGAATGCAAGTTAATGGAAATAAACAAACATATTACCGAACAATCATAAATGATTGAAGGACATGATATGCCACGAGGTAGACATAATATTGTTTTTTATCTGTGTTTCGATTTTCAGGATCGAGTTGTCGCAATTTTATACGTTTAACGAAATTCATAAACGGGTTGCATCGAGCGGGCCTGATTACTAGTATTACACATAGACCAAATACATAACATCAACATTAGAGACGGGCTATACAAACCGGCTTGAAAACCGAAACTGGCAACCCAAAAGGATCCCATTGCAAAACCTGTTTCACTCCATCCTTATTTCAATCCCACCCAACCTACATGTTAGAGGTCGGTTCCTAACCCCATATGTGAAACCGGTTTCAACCCGATAAAACCCAACCGATATCAAACAATTTCAAACTCGATTATTTCCTCACTCAGATTCAACCCGAACAAATTTTGACTTCTTGCTAACACAACCCGAACCAATTTCTAAACTGATTTCCAAACCGATTTGCACACCACCAATTCCCCCTCCCACATGGTTTCAATATATCTTTAACTCCATATATTTTTTTGCTTCTGTTTTTATTTGTTTTTTACTTTAATGGATAAAAGTTTATATTTAAATAAAGAAATTATAATATCATATTGAAACTTCCATGTTTATCCACTTGACATAATTATAATCTCTAACCTTCAGTTAAACTTGAGTACCAAGTTACGGCAGTTCATAGTAGCAAACAAAGCCTTTTGTTGAAGGACATGATATTTGAAAGGTGAATGCATACACTCACTATTTAATAAGAATATTTAAAATGATCTGTGTTTATGTTGTATATATACTATCAATATCATGCTATAGATTTAAACAAGGTGTAAATAAAACAAGCCATTCATGGGTTTCTCAAGCCCAGCTTCACTGAAGCTCAAATTGAAACGAGCAAGAGCCTAAATTTAAGCTCATTATATGTAGCGCGATCCGGCCCCTCCCCGGACCCTGCGCAAAGCGGGAGCTTCATGCACCGGGTACGCCCTTTTTATATGTGCGAGCTTAAGCTCAAACTTCATATACCAAGCTTGGTAGCCTAAACATCTTATTCATATAGATATGATAAACATAAATCATATAATAAAGATATATTGTACACATGTACATAACTAATATAATTAAACAAATATATAAATAATAAAAGGGTAAAGCTCAAGCATTAAAAATGACACCCCTGGACCCTGGTTACATAACTATTTTTCACCCGATGTCACAGTTCTGTTTCCTGCTGCCAGTATGGGCCGTATTACCTTATGAAATTAACCCAAGAGAGTGGTGTTTTGTGGTGGTGGGGTGGGTGGGGTTTTT
>BJCN01326782.1:0-14866 GCA_018326445.1 Flaveria brownii
TTTTGATCATTAGATACCCACTGCGAGTAGAGGGATTAGGAGTGGTTTTATCATCATGGGTGGTGACGAGTGGGGGAGCAACATCAACACCGGTAACATAGGGGTGAAGGTTGAGAAGGGAGAGGAGTGGGGTTAGTTGATTCTTCCACACAAGGTAATTAGAGGGATTAAGTTTAATGGGTAGCATGTAGAGAATTGTATTCATAGAATAGAACCATCATTGGAAGAGGAGGATGAAAAGGCCATGGGAAGGGATGGGAAGGGAGATCGGCAGAGGGAAGGCAGAAGGAGAACAGTCAGAGGATCAATGAAGAGCTCTATACCATGTGATAAATGTAATTCGTGTCCATCACCAGGAGAGGATACAACTATATATACATATGGATATATACACTAAACCTACATAAACTATAATAAGAGTACAAGAATACCCCATGAACAATAGGAAGAAGACAAACTAAACTAAAGTCGTCTAATATAGCCTTATATATTTCAATTTCACCATTATAGTTATATTTGATCTTATAAATCCACTTACTTCCTGTATGTTTTCTACCACTAGAATACTTAGTTAAGATCCACGTCTCATTCATAATTAAGGCTTCCATATCTTTATTTATTGCACTTGCCTAATTAGGATATCTAGAGAAGCCTCCTTAAAAACATAGGATGACTTTAATAGTTTTATCATGATATTAACATTAACATTATACAAACAACCCTATTAGTTCATCATGAATTAGATAAAGTTTCACCACATTAGGATGACATTAAAAGTTTAACTCAAATGAGATTGAACGATAGATGTAGTAATGAAATCATTAGTAAGTTCGAACATCAAACCGATGATGCGCTATGAATGATTGTAAACGATCCCAAGTTTTTTCAAAGTGTTTAATGGACCACTTTAGCCTTCATGCATAGGCTGGATTTGAGAGCAAAACACCAGCACTTCACCTTCCAAATATTTTTTCAAAGGTTACATATGAGTCATTATTCATAAGCTTTCTAGAGTGTCGGGCACAACTCCGTGTTAGTATGATGTACGTAAAAATTGGTCGACTCGTACATGTAGAATTTGTCGTGCATGGCCCCGTGTTGGATGGGGGTGTGCCAAATTTGGCACGGGGACGTGTTTCAAGCTGGGTGCTTGGACTTTGGAGCTCGATTTTCTTCAATTTTCTTCTTGTTTAAGCTCCTTTGGTCAATTTTGATCTTTTTCACCCGTGAAAACACAATTCATAGGATTTAGATATCAAATCATCACTTTTAGCAAGAGTTTTGAAAACATTTGATATGTTTTATATGTATACTAGTGCTAGCACACTAATAAAGTAAAGTTCAAAGTATGAGATACTTGATAAAGTATGAAACAAATGTTAATAATAAATCATAGTTAAAGTATATTTTAGAATGATAATAAAAGATAAAGTGACTAACGCGGTTATAGTTAAATTTTTAAAATTAAGTTATTTTACTAAAGTAAAAGTTAAACTCACTCACTAATATTGATTTTTAGTATGTATATATGTCAGGTTGACATGTATGACTTAGAGAATAGATATATATTGCGAAAAAAAACCTATTAAAAATCCAGATCGATATCATTAGAATAAATGCATGTCAGCAAAAAATTGATTAATGTGAAACACACGTTTAATTAAACAAGTTACCATTATAATTTAAGAGGTTTTAATTGTGGGGTCTGTCGAAGAAAAATGGAGAGAGGGAGATCAAAGATCGACAAGGGAGATTGGCAGGAAGTCCGAAGATCAAAGAAAAAAACTACATCCTCTTCCCCACCGGACTTATCCACAACGTTCTTCGTGGGGAATCTACTCGAGGGCTGTTCGAGCAGCATGCTGTGGAAGAGCTGTCAAAAGTGTGGACACCTTGTGGATGCCTTCGTTCCTAAGAAGAAAGACAGGAATAATAGAGTTTTTGGATTTGTTAGGTTCTGGAAAGTGGACGATGCGGAGAAGTTGAGCAAGGAACTATCCATGATAAGGATTGGTAACAACTGGATTCGGGCTAATCCAGAGAAGTACAAAAGGGAGTGCAGATCTTCGGCAACGGCAGATGCTTGGCATCATGCAAACCAAGGTAAGGATAAAGTCTGGGAACAAAAAGTTAACGGTCACGTGACTGTCTTCCCTAGAGTTGGCGAGATGCGCCCGCAAGGAATCAATAATCAAAGATCCTTTAGAGATATTCTAATCAGGGAGTCGGCTCCTAGGATTGTCCATGTAAGCGATAATGGCTTAGCATCCCTGCAGAAACTGGTGGTTATTGGTGAAACAAACAACATAACGGCTCTAACGAATGTTAGCAGAGTCATGGACGCTGAAGGCTTATCGAACGCATTCCTCACGTATATTGGTGGTTTGCAATTGATGTTTAACTTCAAAAGCTCTGCTGAAGCAAGGTCATCTGCTAATAACCCTGGCATAGCGATTCGAAGTTTGTTTAAGAAACTATGGTTGTGGAATGGTGAGGATGTTACGAACAAAAGAATCATTGGATTGAAAATATACGGTGTGCCTCTTCGCCTACGGAATGCTAACACGTATGATAAGATTGGTGCCTCATTCAGAACCATCATATCCCCATCTGACTTCTCATGGGATAATTATGATGTTTCGTACGGTCGTTGTAGTATTCTTAGTTCAAGATGGAAGCATATAGATGAGGAGATCCTGATACAATATAAAGGCCAGTCTTTTTCCGTATGGGTGGTGGAGGATCATGAGGCTTAGTCACCTCTTCAGGTGGAGCCCTCCGGTAGAGATGTACATTCTGATGGTAGCGAAGACTCAAATATGGACATGTATTCTGTCATGGAAAGTGATGGTGACTCGTCGGAAGACCTCCGACCATCGGAGGAGGGTGATCGGTGGCCCCTCGACTCCCCCATAGGATTGACAAACCTTGTGAACATCAACAGACATGCTCTGAGGGGGTTCCCGAGACTGTGGGGAACACTCAACCTCGTGTGGTGGACGGTAATCAATGCATGGCGGCTGATTCCCCATTGTTGGGCCCATGCAACTCCAGTAATGCGGATTCGCCTCCTTCAAATGTCCAGCCCAGTGAATCCCTTCAAAAGGATGGGCCCAATCTCTGGCCCATGAGTCCAGCCCAAATATGCGGACGCTGAATAAGGATGTTCCGGATCTAAATTCTACTCCACACATCAGCGGTAGCTCCTTCTCTCACAATCTCGCCCAAATGGCGCATCGATCCTCTCAGCCCATTCAGGTCAACCGGCAGCTGCGGGGGCGCAGTCGCATGCCTCTCAGAGATGTGTCTCATATGATGGTGGGCGTATCTCTGACAGAAACATTGAATTGGAAGTGGAAAAAACCGTAATGGTTGGAGAAATCCTTGGGCTCCAAATGGAAGACCATAGGGATCTGATTAAAGAAGCAATATTGGGTGAAGGTACTCCCAGTCGGTATCAATGAATTTCGCTTCCATAAACATTCGCGGTGTCGGGGCGATTGAAAAAGGTGCGTGGATTAGGAGAATTAAATTGGAGCAAAAACTTTCCTTTATTGCTATACAAGAAACACAAATGGAGGATTTTGGAAAGATAAATGTCAGTAGCTATTGGAATAAAACCAAATTTGAGTTTGATGGTGTTAATGCGAATGGAAGATCGGGAGGGTTGCTTAGTATTTGGGACCCGACTTTATTTACCAAATTGGATGTAATAAAAGGTCAGAGATTTCTTCTAATAAAGGGAAGAATTCCCTCCAATCCTATGGATATGTTTGTTGTCAATGTGTACGGGCCCCATGATCTGAATGGCAAAGAGGCGCTTTGGAGTGTGCTGCTGAATCTCAAGCTTTCTATGCAGGGAGTGTGGTTGTTCATGGGAGATTTTAATGTAGTAAGAAGTAAGGATGAATGATTCAACTCGGAATTTAACGCACCAGCGGCTGCTGGATTCAATAGATTCATTGATCTGGCCGGTCTGCATGAGTATCAACTGGGAGGCTCCAGATATACATTCATGACCGCAAACGGGTCCAGACTCAGCAAGATTGACCGGTTCATGGTCTGCTCCCAGTTCCTTAGTCTATTTCCTCATGCCCGCGCATCTACCCTCCCTAGGCACTTATCGGATCACACTCCGATTGTGCTCAAAACCGCTGAATCTGATTTTGGCCCGATTCCTTTCAAACTGTTCAATTCTTGGATGTGTCTTGATGGATTCGACTCGATGATCTCCGACGCAATTAGCTCATTCAATTCGAAAGGGTTTGTGGGGGCTGATCCGATATCTGTGTTGTCAAATAAACTCAGATCCCTCAAACAGGCAATTAAAGAGTGGAGATCCAGGTCTAGGTTGAAGTTAGAAGGAGAATATATTAGGAGATGTGATGAGATCCGGTCCTTAGAACAATTGGCTGAATCCAAGACCCTAGAAGATCATGAAGCTGAGGCCCTTCTGTATAACAGAAAATGGATCAAGGTCATGGATAGGTCTAAAGCTCTGGACCTAAAGCAGAAATCTCGGGTCAAATGGGCAGTAGAAGGAGACGAGAATTCCAGATTCTTCCATGGAATTATCAAGACCAACATTGCAAAAAATAGAATTAATGGAGTCTCTGTCGGGGGAGCTTGGGTCACCGGGCCGGAGATAATAAAACAAAAGGCTTTTGAATTTTTCTCCCATAAGTTCAAGGATTCTGGGAAATCAAGACCGAAACTTAGGGACGATATATTTAAGAAGCTAAGTTTGGCCCAATCCCAGGATCTTATTGCTCCCTTCACTGCCTTGGAAATTAAAGAGGCGGTTTGGACCTGCTCGGGTGAAAAGGCTCCGGGCCCTGATGGATTCTCCTTTGAATTTATTAAAAACTTCTAGAATACTCTTGAGGCTGATTCCGTGGCTGCTCTCCACCACTTCCATCTCAATGGTTGCTTATTCAAAGGAAATAACTCCTCCTTTGTGACTCTTGTGCCAAAGGTTGCTGATCTATTAAATTGGACTGACTATAGGCCTATCTCACTTATTGGAGCAGTTTATAAAGTCCTGGCCAAGGTCCTCGCGGCCAGGTTAAAAAAGGTTATCGATTCGGTAATTAGCTACAATTAAACGACATTTATCAAAGGTAGAAACATTGTGGATGGGGTGTTAATGCTCAATGAATCCCTTTCATGGATCAAAAGCAGTAAGCGACAAGCCATGTTGTTTAAAGCCGACTTCGAAAAGGCTTTTGACTCGGTGAACTGGGAATTTTTGATCCATATTCTTGAGCTTATGGGGTTTCCGTCTAAGTGGAGATGCTGGATCAAAGAGTGTCTCTCCTCGAGTCGCATTTCGGTGTTAATAAACGGCTCTCCAACTAAGGAGTTTTCTATGTCGAGAGGAGTGAGACAAGGTGATCCCCTTGCCCCCTTTCTTTTTAACATAGTAATGGAAGCCTTGAATATGTTCATGAACGTTGCGGTTCGGAATGGCGCCTTTCATGGCTTACGACTTCCTCATGGGGGCGTTTCTCTATCGCACCTTTTCTTCGCTGACGATGGCATCTTCGCTGGCGAATGGTCTGGCTCAAACATTGACAACTTGGTTCATATAATTAGATGTTTCAACCTTGCATCTGGGCTGAAAATAAATCTCAGCAACTGCAGCCTCTATGGGATTGGAATTGACCAGGGCGTTACCTCTCTCTATGCCAGAAGAATGTGATGCAAAATTGGGACTGTCCCTTTCTCATACCTTGGGCTGCCCGTTGGTGCGAGCCTAAGTAGGGTTGCAAACTGGGATCTAGTTTTGGATAGGATGTGGAAAAGGCTATCTTCATGGAAAGCCGAATCCTTATCCATTGGTGGCCGGTTAATACTCACAAAGTCTGTGTTGGGCAATCTCCCTCTTTATTACCTTTCCCTCTTTAAAGCACCTACCAACATCATTCATGCCATGGAGAGACTTAGAAAAAATTTTATATGGGGCACTAAGGATGGAAAAAATAAAATTGCATGGGTCAAATGGACCAAAGTACTTGCTGAAAAATCTCATGGTGGTTGGGGCATTGGTAGTCTAAGGGCGCTGAATCTGGCCTTATTGACAAAATGGCTTTGGAGGTTTAAATCAGAACCGAACTCCCTATGGGTCAAGGTGATAAAAGAAATTCATGGGGGTAATAAAGATCCGCATTCTTTCCCAATAAGGAAGTCTATAGTGGTACTTGGGGGCGTATTGTATCGGTGATTGAGGATCTGTCTTCATGTGGCATTGACTTTTTTGCAATGCTCTCTTGCAAAATTGGTAATGGGGAATCCACCCTCTTTTGGATTGATGATTGGGCTGAAAAGGGTTGTCTAAAGGATGTCTTCCCAAACTTGTACCGTCTAGAAAAGAATAAGGAATGCCTTATTAGTGATCGGTTGGGGATGAATCATTCCCAACGCATATATAAATGGAATTGGAAATCTGAGCCAAAGTTGGATCAGGAAGTTAAAGAACTAAAAGAGCTTATGCACCTGCTTAGCCTTGTTAGCCTCAGTGAAAACAAGGATAACTGGACTTGGGAGGTTGGAGATAATTTAGGATTTAGTACAAAGTCTATTAGGGACCTGGTTGACTCGACACTTCTTCCTAATGCCCCTAATGGTTTTCCATGGGTAAAATTGGTCCCCCTTAAGGTGAACATCACTATGTGGAGAACATACGAACAAAAGCTCCCTGCAAAAAACCTTTTGGTGAAAAAGGGGGTCTCAATTCTCCCCTCCTGCGTACAATGCAACTGGTGGTCGGAAACCGTAAACCATATTTTTCTCCACTGCCCGATTGCTTCCAGGATTTGGGCTGAAATTCGGTGCTGGTGCCACCTCCCCCCACTCTCAGCAGCATGCCCCTTGGACCTTATTAAGGAAGTAAACGAGCTTCGGGTCAGCGCAAATCTCAAAGAAACTCTCCTTGCGATTGTATACTCGGCTGTCTACATTATCTGGAAGGAGAGAAATCGCAGGAATTTCGAAGACAAGGCTGCAGATGTTAAGGCGGTGGTGCAGGAGATCAAAGCAACATCCTTCCTTTGGGTTAAAAATAGGGGAATGAGGGAAGAATTAGATTGGTGTTCTTGGCTGTCTTTCAATTTGTAATCCTTTTATTTTCTTGATTCTGTACTGCTCTAGCTCCTGGCTAGTTTTAATACAAATTTCTTTGCTGGTCAAAAAAAAAGTTAATGTTGATCATATTTCCCACTGAACAACTTAATACCACGGATTAATTAATTTCAACCAATTTGTCAATTACTGCTAATGGTAAAGAGGATGCCTAGGTTTTTACCATTGATCTCATTTACTACCGTTGATGTGCATCAGTTACTACTGAAGGCCACCATTGCTGCTAATCATAATTTCTACCTATGATCAATACAATAGACTACTGATGTAGCAGTTCTATTTCATCAGCAAATTCATGTAACTTCTCACCAATGTAGCAAATCCGAAACAACTTCGATTGTACAACTAGTTGGAACTTGGACCCATAACGGGCTACCGCCCCTTAGATATCGTTACCAGGGGCGTTGCCCCTAGACCTGCGTGATCTAGGTGCCTTCATCCACTCGAACTTTGACGTTTCTTTATTTTAGATATTAAAATATTTTGCGTACCCCACACCTCCTACATCATATTAATGTTTATTCTAATTTATTTTATATTCTTAAGCGAAATACAATTATATTAACATAACATTGATCCGTGGAAACGGCCTCCCCACAAATGTGGGGGAAAGACCGCGTACATCTTCCCTTAAATGGGACGGACCCTCCCTGGACCCTGCGAACGCGGGAGCTCTTTGCAGCACCAGGTACGCCCATTAACATAACATTGATGGGACTAAAATCACCAACACAGTGTATGGAAAAGAATTTTATAATGAACTCGGTTAAAAGAGCTACATTCAACATTGTATAAGAATATTATCTCCTTATTGCCGATGACAATCCTTCAAGAAATGCATAACTATACGTTTGTGCTGCCATAGTATGATAATAAAAACAACACGACATAAAACTTGAATTCACATAATATATATTATGTACCTTGATTAGAAATCTTTTCTCGAACCATCTTTGAGTTATCAGAAAATAAATATATATACCAAATGAGACTTGTGATGTTACCATCTATGGTATAAGCACTAACAGGCTATGGCTTCAAAAATCACACAATTACACAACATTTTCTCCCCACTTTGAAGCTTAGGCCCCATATTATACATATTTGAGAAATATGGCTTTTCTTTTTAACTAAGGGTGTTACATTTGATTTAAAGGGTTCATAAAAATGACCGTGAGTAATAATGATAATTCTTATGTACATCTAAACTATAATTGGTGTGTTATATGGTGTTAATGTAATGATATTATTAAACTTTTATAATCGAATATTATCTTTTCATATGATAAATATAAATCCAAAAAGATTGTGACATGAATTAAAATCTAGCATTTTATCTAATCAAGAAAGCGACCACGAGACAATTTTTACAATTTGATTGTCTTAATCGGAACATCTCTTTTTCTTGAGGGATATCCACCTTTACCCTTTTATATTAACTACTTTCTTTTAGATATATATATATATATATATAAAAACTCTGTTGGAATATAATTATTTACCATTTGCTTATTAATATATAAATTATACTAGTGATCCACCAACTAATGTCAAAGAATCGAATTTATAATATTCCAAACAGGTTCTAAAGTTATTTCATTTGTATTTGGTTGTTATTTTTTAGAATAACCGGCCAGTGACGAATTTGTTAAACCTTTAACCAATAATATTTTCTATTAGTATAAGATTTGGAGTTATCGTGTTGTTATAGTTTAATCCTTTAAAATCGATAAAGTAATTAAAGCGAATGTAAACAATTATTTTATGGCTGGATAAAAAAGTTTTAAATGATTGTCATAAAAAAACATTTCTTGACAGATTCATAGATTTAATTTTAAGAACCAAAGCAATAGTTCATAAAATTCTTGTTTACATAATGTGACATACGTTGGTAAACAATCTTTTCTTAGATAACATACGAATTATTGAAGTTACGAACTTCGTAGCTAATACATGTTTCTGTAGCAGTGGTTTCCATCACAAATCTACGCGATAAGCACTAACATGTTATTTGTTAAAATCACACGCTTATACAACAATTTCTCCCCACTTTGAATCTTAGGCCCCATATTACATAACTTGATAAATGTGGCTTTTCTATTTATCAAAGGGTGTTACCGTTTGATTGAAAGGGTTCATAAAAATTGATCACCATGAGTAGTAATGGGAATGTTCTCATTACTTCTTTTGGTTATTTAAAGAGTAATGGGTATGTCATATGGTGTTAATATGATGATATTATTAAAGTATTAAACATTTTTGTAATGTTATCTTCTTATATGATAAATGTAAATCCATAAAGAATGTACCATGAATGAAGATCTTGCATTTTATCTAACCAATTAAGAAATAAATTACTATGTAGACTCTTTATTTTGTCATGCATACGTACGGAAGCTATTTTAAGATTTTTTAAATCACTACCTCTTGCCCTTAATTAATTATATTTTCAAATGTTTATTTGATACAATTTCTCGTGATGGATTTGTTACAAAATTCATTGTGAGTAGTTTGTTTAATTCATTATGACATGATTTCTTTGATTTTGCATATAATGATATAAAGCACATATATATGTTTAATTTACTTTGAATTTGATTTATAAGGGTTATTAACCACTTATAAGGGTATCATAGGCCCTCTTAGGACACTAAATGTGTGACACCAACCAAGAATGTGTGATGAGTCTACAACGTCTCTTTTACGTGTGCTTTGTGACGGCGCTTACTAGTTTATAGTACGCGTAATCTAATATGTTTAATTTGTAGGATGATTATGTGTGCGCCAGCAGCTGTCATATTTTATCTGGTACGTTTACTTTTCGAACCCAGTAAAAAACTTTGATATTATATGTTGTGATTATGTGAGCTCAATGGGTATTTCTTTATGCTTTACTTTTCCACTTGTCGAGTTTGATTTACGATTCGTATTAATCTTTTGCTTACTATTTGATTGTTGTTATTCGTTAGCATTTGTTTGTTCATGTGTTCATTTCGGTAGGAAACTTATGTGTTAAATTTTAGTACTTGTCCATAGTAAAAGTTATATAGATTTCTAAAAGAGTTAAATTCGATTTTGCTCCCTAGAGTTTGATGAAAATAACCATTTTCCTTCAAAAGATTAGAAACATCAATTTACCTCCAAAGGTTTCATAAGTTGTTTCAATTCAATCCAAAAGTTTCATAAATTGTTTCAACTTGAGTCCAAAAAATAAAACTTTTGGACTGAAATTGAAACAAATGATGAAACTTTTAGATTGAAATTGAAACAAATGATGAAACTTTTGGATTGAAATTGATGTTTTTAAACTTCTGGAGTAAAATAGTTACTTTTGTCAAACCTTAGGGAGCAAAATTAAAATTAACTCTTTCTAAAAAAATGTTGTGAAACCAAGTATATGTGTTTTACTCAAGAGCGATCAAAATAAGCAACTAAATGTCCAATACAGGTTTCTCAATTATGTATCTTATAACGATCATTCAGATTTCAACTAAGTTTTTGAAAACTCACAACCATGTTAATTTGACGAGGTGTAGACATATTATAAGTTATAATTGTTGTGTTTCAATAACTTAAATGCATTTTTCGTTTACTTGACACATTCTTAGTTGAATTGGTGTATATTATACAAAACATATATTTGTATTGTCTACATGACAACTTTAATACATGACTGGCGACTCTAGCGTTAATAAAGAAGTTAAACAATCGATCACATTATCACATATAGTATCTTTAATTAAATTCAAAAATATACTACTTGCATATGTAACAAAAAGATAAAATCACGTTTTCTTTCTCACATCACAACATATATATTTTCCTCCACATACATAAATAATGATGGACAATCGATAGCCACAAAGACCGGAGTGTCACTTAACCACCCAAGAAAAACATTGGTTTGTGGTCAAGTATATCATTTATAGTTGTATTATTATACGATATACTCGTGTTGTTAATACGTTTCTTTATTATTCAAGTAGACGTCGCGTTATGATTTTTTTCTTTGTTTGCATTTACTTCCTAACTATTCTTAAACGATTGAAAGACCCCCTCCACAACGTTATATCTCATAATATACAAATTTTATAACACAATGTACAAGTTGGAGGGTATCGCGAAAGGCACTATGCTACCGAAACATTTGCTATCATGCCTTCTCTAGATGGGTGGGGCGATGGCGCAATGCCGTCTTCTAGTACCAAGCAACCACATATGGCCTCTTGTGTTTTCGTTGCCCACTACAATTCTATATTGTATAACCACACATTTTTTCATATAGAGCATTATGTTGTTTTTAGAATGATGTCTTCTTTTAACGATATAGTTTTCATGTAGCGCATTATGTTGTTTTTAAACCAACCTCCTCCCTAAAAGCAAAAACAACATAATTGTATATTGTGTATTTGACATAGTTTTTATATAAGGCATTACGTTGTTTTTAAAATGTCCTCTTTAATATACAATATTATATTTGAATGAGATATAAAATATGCTTCTCTTATGTTTCTAATTTTTTTTTTTTGCATATTTATATTTAAAAAAATAATAAAGCTTAAAAAAGTCAATAATTGTTACTCTAATATCTCCCCTCGAGCCCTTAATTCCTTTCGCGACACCTCCCATAATTCCCACTACTACTTTCCTTTAATGTCCACATTGTTTTTCTATTTATTATTTTTCTTTTCGAACCACTTTATTTGAGCCTTTCAATCTATATATATTATATGCTAAGTGGAAAAGAATAAGAATGAAGAAATTGGAGCACCAATTTATACGTTTAAAAGATATGTAAAAACTTCACAGGATAAATGCCGATTTTAAACAACAAAATAATAAATAATGAAAAAAAAGGGTGGTGTTATACATACCCCCTCTAACTACTTGTTATACCCTTCCTTTTAACTTTTGAAACTAGTTTACTTTTTATTCAATGTTTTTTATTTAACATATCATCTCTTAATTTGTTAAATTAAATAGTTTTAAGTTTTATTTATTTATTTATTATTTCTTTTAGTCTTTATTATTTTTGTTTTTATTATTTTTAATTATAGTAATTATGAATGCTCAAAAAAGCCAAACACTAATAATAACTAAAAATGAATCGTTTGTGTAACCGAAAAAATCAAATTAAATCGTGAATTCGGTTTTTGGTTCAACTAACGATTACACAAAAGTTTGCTTATTCGGTTTAGTTATCCATATAAACCGAATAATAAACAGGTTTAATAGGTTAAATCGGATAACCAAACCGAATACATCGGTTTAAATGGTTTAGTCGGTAATTTGGTTCATTTATGATTATTTCTAATTCTAAAAGATATTTTTAACTTTTTTATTAAAAGTTTTTTTTTCTAACTTTTAAAATGTCTATATTTATTTTTTATAATTGTTTTTATATTTTTAAATATTTTTTATATCGTCATATAAAAAGTGTTTTTGGAACTCTTTTTAGGGGAAAAAAACTTTTTCTAAATTAAAAAAAAATCAAGGTAAAATATGACAAGTTTTGAAAATAGTTTTTGAGGTGGGAGGATGACAAGTAATAAATGAGGGTATGTGTAGCCTAACTAAAAATAAAAAATTTTAAAAAAAACTTAAATTTATTATAGGGAAAACAAATCCTAAACACTCTACTACATTTTTTAACAAGTTCATCCAAAAATACAAGATAAAGCTTTTAGTTCAATCATACTAATAAGTACTAACCGCCTTGAAAAAATTAAAATAATAATAATAATGATGAATAAAATTCATCCCCAAATCAATTATTATGAAATTTCTTATCTCCAGCCCTAAAATTTTCGAATCTCCTTCTTTTGCAATCGATCGATTAAAGAGGATTTGGAATCTATAGATGGTTTCTGGCTTACACAGAGTGAAGATTGAAGATGGTTTCTGTTCGATTTAATTTGGGGCTTTTTTGGTTCAATTTGATCAATTACCACTGTTGTTTCACACTCGCTGCATTTGAAGATCAAAACTACATCTTCTGGTATTTGATTTGATCACTGTTTTGATAATTGTCTAGACTTACATTGGAAAGTTAAGAACTTGATATTCATCAGCTTAGTGTAGTTGTAATTTGATAAAACAATGCACAGTTTCATTTGTTACTTTGTATAGTTTTTATATATACAATGATTCAATGGAAAATTCAATTAATTAGATACCCTTTGTTTCTTTCTGTGTTTGTTTCCATCTTTAGCTTGAGCTTGATCTTGATCATGATGTTGCTACTGTTGCAATCAGTTTGTTAAATTGTTAAAGATGTGTATACTGTATTCTTTCTGTTCTTTCATATATTGTTCTGAGTTTAATCTTGAAGCTAGTGATCTTTATTAGTAATGACATAAATATGATCGAATTGATTCATGCTACTGCATCAGGGAACAGTTCATCTTTAAGCCAAGGAGCAATCCACTGTATTTGAATAAATGTTATTTCCCACAAATCATTCCCTTCTTGATGAACCAAAACCTCTTTCTCCTGCATCGCCGTGATCATCTTCTTTAGCAAATTAGGAACTAGTTCTTTCATCTTCGATTCGCCATAAACGCCAAGATCTGATTTCATACACGAGTCCATACGCCTCAATATCCCCAACCAAAATGTCTTGAACCCTGAACTCACCGTCAACAGCTTCAAAAACCGAAGAAAAACATCCACCAAAAACTCCATTGCTAGACTCAAAGTCCCTTCCATGCTTCTTGTTTCCTTCTCTGCATTCTCGCGAGTCGAATACTCCAACATCTTTTCATGCAGATCATCCACCATTGCAAAGATCACAAGGTTGAAACAGTTTATGATGTTTGATGGAGTGAAACAAAGGTCTTCGGCGTTTATGAAGCTTTTATGCAATGATGTAACCGCGTAGTTTCTTACCTCCTCTCGTCTTGCTAAACTGGTCTTCCTTAAAACTTCTCCAAGCTTCAGAAACAGATTTACCAACAACGTTGTGTTCATGCCATCATCAACCGACATCATACTAGTGTTGATCATGCTTACATTACTACTTCCCGGATCAGAGTACCCGTTTTTCAACCATTCGACTATCAGTTTAACCGAATCCGCCATTAGATCCATCAGCCTCATGTTCTTATCTACAGGACTGTTCCTCAAAGCAACAAACCTAAACGCGCAGTCGATACAATATGGATAATTTGCAGCAGAAATCCCTGTACCTTTAGCCAGTAGGTTCATAAGAGCTTCAACTCTCCGTTCATATGTTTCTGCGTGTCGACCTGTGCTTGATAACAGATGAAGAACCGTCTTCCACCCTAGTAGTGATAACATATTCGCGGAATACTTGTTTAATATCTTTGTCACCGATTTGATTATGAACTCGTTACAGACATCAAGAACTTTGCCATCCAACTTCCACATTAAGTTGATAGATTTGAAGATTTGTTCTTCTGCAAGCTTTTCGTTAGCATTCGATGAAAGAAGCTTCAAACAGATTCTGATCAGCGCAACAATGGCTTTCTCTGCAAATGGCGCGGGTGAAACCAGTTGGAACTGAATGACATTAAGAAGGTAATCATTGTAAGTCGGCCAGAACAATGCAAGACGATGGACGTTACAAGAAGCCATTGCTTGAATCAACTCCCAACAGAACTGCACTGTTTCTTCTTCTTCCGCCGGAGTGTTAAACTTCTGCCCTTTACCAGCAGCAGCAAAGATCAGTGACCGCCCGAGGTTCAGCAGTGGTTCAATTGGTAAA
>BJCN01326784.1:0-10886 GCA_018326445.1 Flaveria brownii
ACTCCCTGTGTTCGATACCCACTTACCACTAGCTAATTAGTAGTATTTGGTTTTAAATTTGATTGAGACTTCGACTTCACGTCAGATATATATAACATACTGTTACAAGTTAAAGCTTTCTAGTCAGATTGTACAATGCTACAAGATATGCAAGACCTTATCCATCTGTGCCATTGCAGTTAAGGCCTTCCAGGAGTACTCAAATTCAGACACTTGAATAAAACCAATAACACTATAACACAGTAGTGGAAACCTATACATAAACTCTGGTAACAAAACAACTTAACGAATAAGAAAGAAGTGCAATTTCAAACATTGGAGAATCGAATAACAAGGGTTTTGAATAGAAGTGCTCCAAGACGGATATGGTCATGATGATCTTAAAGAATGTGGTTCTTGTGAAGCTATTAAAGGTAAAGATTCCTAGCTTCCAGATATAAATGTCTGCTTGAACTAGTAATGCTGATATAAATTCATATTTCATGAACCAGCCTTTTCAAATATTCATTTAATGTAGTAGATATTCTTTCTTACAGGTGTGTACACCCCGATGGTATAAATGATACAACATGGTCACTCCTCTACAGAATTTCACTTCCAAGTGAACTTTACAATGACCCAAACATCTTCAATTAAGTTTATTTTAACTTAACATCATAACTACCAACTTACCCATTACCCACAGACAGATGTATTGCTATAGCATCAACTCACTCGTAGTCAACCCTCTTATGAAGAAGATTCACATAATCAGTGTGCAGTAAAGCAGACTCGTGTAAATACTCTTGCTTACCAGGAAACAACCATCTGACAAATAAATTACTGGTTCCTTTGAACGTATATGTATTGAGGGTTGCATTAAACTCATATGACTCTGAGTGTCTCACAACAGATGTGAAAACAGAATGCAATTTGCAATCCTTTTCCAGTTTGAGTGAAGAAACTAAGGAAAATACAAAATCAAATAGATATCATAGTTTATGTCAATGTACAAGAATTTTCTCAAATTCTATCCAATTGAGGATGAATCCATGTAAGAAGTAATACTATATAAAACCCCAGGTTTTATCAGGGATCCAAAACTGGGAATGATTCAAAACATAGGAAAGAAAGCGAAAGCTCCAAAGGCATGCGAACAAGAGTAGGTGTAGCGTAAAGGTATACATACATACATACATACATACCTCTGATGCTTTAGGTACTTCATCACAGGCGATTTCGCACTTGATGTCTCCGAGATTAGTGTGGAGGGTCACCGACTATGAAAAGCCACACAAAAAGTTATTGAATTAAAGATGCAGATTGATTGATTATCTACGAAATTCACAAGAAGAAGAAGAAGAGCAGCATACCATTTGTGACTTGGATTGCAGTTGTATGGAATCACAATCTTAATAATAAGTAGCTTTATTTGCCGATTGAGTGGGTTTTCAAGGGAAGTCGCTCGCTCTACCTATTTTGGGTATCCTTAACCAAACCCCGTCTTAACAAAACCCATGTTTGGATTCCTTATTTTTAATAAAAGTAACCTTTTAATTTTTCAAAAAGTAACTTACTAACCTTTTTAAATTAACTTTTTAAAATTTTATCATATATACTTATTAAGTAATTAACTTTTCAAAAGTTAATAAGTATAAAGGCGATTCAAAAGTTGGTTTACCAAACATAGCTTTTATAGATTTAAACACGCTCCGTCTAGTCTCCGCTTTATGAAAGTCATTTTAGTTAATTGAATGAATTGGATGTGTTTATCATAGTTTTATTTCATCTCCTAAATCAAAACAACTATTTTAGTGAAGTGAATGAATTAAGTTAATGTCTATGACAATAATTACTATGGAACAAGAATGTTGAGTGTCTACCTCCGCTTGCAACCAAGATTTAGAGTTTTAGATTGCTTATTTTGGTTGAAAAGTATTTTTAACAAAAATAACTTATTAACTTATGACTTTTTGAAAAGAACTTTAAAAAGTGTTTGGATTAGTTTATAAATTAAAACGTTATAAAATGACCAAAAAAACATATTTTAGGAATGATGGGAGTTAATAGGAGGTAGTAGAAATGTATAATAAAAAAATAGATCAAAGTAGTTTTTAAAAGTTAATAAATAACGTAACAAGTAGGAAACCGCACCAGATATTGTCCACTACTTAGGGAGAATACCCTCATCACGTGTTTAATCGTACCAAACAGGAAACCGCAACGGACATAGTCTGTTATTTGAGGAGAAAACCCCCATCACGGGTTTAAAACGCGTCCAATAGGGGAAGGTATCCAGCCCCTTATAAAGAAACTTTTGTTTCCCTTCCCAACTAATGCGTGATGTTACAAGTAACCCGTTCCTTACATTTTAAAACCTCCTTTTACCCTATATGAAAAGTCAGTTTAAAAAAATACTTTTAAAATTGCCAATTTTCTTTTAACTTATTAACTTCTCAAAGTTAATAAGTCAAAAATCAAGGTAAAATAAGCAATCCCAAAGCCTTTATAGTCGGAAGGAACTCAAGTACTCAGTGATTGCTGAATCTACTTGTAGCTTGTAACCATGATTTTGTACTTACTACTTAGCATACATTTTGATGATCAATGTAATGGAACTAGTGATGTGAAAATATTCAATTTAAATCGTTTTATAATATGAGCTTTTGCTAACAGGGCAGTTGGATTGTTTGTATGTTTCAAATTTCACCACGTTCGTAAATACAAAGCCAAAAGTAGATTGTGTGGACACTTGAGGACCATGAAGCAGTGAATCACCAAATTATTGACTCATTTATGCAAACTTGATCAAGAAACAATGATGAATATGTATTAATGGATGAATAACCTCAACTAGTGACCAACTTGATGTTTAATTTATCAAATCAGCATAATTAAACAGAAGTTGGAGAATCCATTTTCATACAGATTCAAACATACAAAAGGATATTAATACTTTACTCTTCATTATACCAAAATCATTGACTAAATAAGCAAGTAGGGACTTTACAGTTCATAGTAGTTTAGAACATGATTTACAGTTTACTCAAATTAAAAATGTCAAATCTTAACATGTTTCAAACATCTTGAGACCATTTTTTGTCTAGCACTCACTCAAACATTTTATCAAACATGTCATTTGCATACAGTCAATACCTTAAACAAACATTAAAATATGGACAGTTTCTACAAACACAAATACATTTAGTCTAATTCTGAACCATACCAAAAGCGCAGGAACAGATAGTCCAAATCAATCAGCTCCAACAAAAAAGAATTGATCAGAGTTGAATTTGTTAGAACATCACAAATAAAGAAACTATCAACAAGAAAATCAAAAGTTTCATTGAATATAATCATATAGGATCATAACAAAGATTAACGTTAAATCATTTAGATCTACATACTAGGGAGGTTACAGATGAGAGGAGTCTAAGCCCTCTCGCCACGAATCCTACGTGCAAGCTGGATATCCTTAAGCGTGATGGTAACTCTTTTAGCATGAATTGCACACATGTTCGCATCCTCAAACAGTCCCACAACGGAGCTCTAGAATCGTAGATCAGTTTTGAAATCTTGAGTGATTTCTTTGACGAGCAGAGCTCTGGAAGGGAAGCTTCCTGATCAAAAAGTCAATGCTCTTTCTGCTACTTCCTGATCTCTCTCAAAGTCAAAGCGACGTTGCCATGCCTGAATCGGTGTGGCTCCTTCAGTGGCTGGAGCCGACTTCCTAGCCACCTTCGTCGCTAGTTGCTTTCTCGGAGCCTTTCCTCCGGTGGATTTCCTTGTCGTCTGCTTTGATACGAACCATTAACAAAAGATTGTTGCTGATTTATGAGGTTGAGGATGATTTTCAGGGTTTACGGGGCTGTTTGGGATTGCTTTTTTTTATCTCCTTTTGACTTTTGGAGGGATGAAAAGACCAAAATGCTCCTCCAAAAGTCACCAGAAGTTAAAATTTTTAACTTTTGGTGACTTTTGGAGGGGCATTTTGGTCTTTTCACCCCTCCAAAAGTCAAAAGTTGTTTTAAAAAAGCACTCTCAAACAGCATCTAAGCCTGATTTTTAGCCAATTTTGTTGACTACCTATTTTTGCTCCTATTAGGTGAAATCGCCAACGTTAGTGGCCAATTTATAATTGATCCACAATTAGTCGGTGCCTAGAATCGATTTTTGCAACACTGCCTTTGATGAAATGACTGTAAGCTGTAGTTTACTTTATGTAACTGATCATTTACAGCGCTCACTAGCGTATGAATCTAGAACCCTTTTTTACAATGATTTCACTTTGGTCACTAGTATATGAATCCAAAAACCATATTTCACGACAATTTCACTTTGTTGATTCGTCTAGTTATCGCGTAATCGTTGCAGTTTAGTGGCAAAAAAGTTGGAATTATTGGCCTAGGAAGAATTGGCACAGCAATTGCAAAAAGAGCTGAATCATTCAGATGTTCAATAAGCTACCATTCTAGATCAAAGAAACCAGACTCAAAATACAAGTACTTCCCGAGTGTCGTTGAACTGGCTTCCACTTGTGAGATTCTGGTTGTGGCGTGCGCGCTAACTGAAGACACGCGTCACATAATCAACCGTGAAGTCATTGACGCGCTTGGTCCGAAGGGGGTGCTGATTAACATTGGCAGGGGGGCACATGTAGATGAACCTGAATTGGTGTCTGCTCTTGTGGAAGGGAGGCTAGGTGGTGCGGGTCTTGATGTGTTTGAGTGTGAACCGCAGGTGCCCGAGGAGCTGTTTGGTCTTGATAACGTAGTAGTGTTGCCTCATGTCGGGAGTAGCACTGTCGAGACCGAGACCGCGATGGCCGATCTTGTGGTTGGGAACCTGGAGGCTCATTTTTTAAAGAAGCCGTTGTTAACTCCAGTGGTTTAATAATAACTTTGTTGAAGATTCGATTTCTATATATGTTTATATTAGGAGGGAGAAGTTTAACGGGAAAACAATTATAATGTTGGACCGTTATGACCCAATTTTTTTTAACATGAACCTATTTGATCTGGAGTCTAGAGTGACCCGTTTCGACCCAAAGCTAATTTTACCACGAATCTATTTTGATTCGTTGCAAGCCGGGCCCTAAAGCTCATTTTGCCAAAGTATTGGGAGCCACTTGAACGTTTTGAACCGAGTACCAATATAAAGACAGTTCCGCTATTAATACGGAATTTGATTTTGCCTAACCTAATTTTAATATTCGTGCTATGTGGTATGGTACCCATAAAATAGTTTTTTTTTTCTTAAAAAAACTATTTTGATACGATTTTTAGGGCATTTTGAGTGGTTTGATATTCCAAGTTTATAATCACGAATGTTTTTGGCACTAAGGTTTGATGATTACAAATGTAATGGATATAATTGTGAAACATTGTGGATTTTTTAAATAAAAAACAAAGAAAAAACATCAAAAGTACTAAAATCGTGGTACTGAATCAACAATTCTGGTATCCGGTATGTGTTTGACTTGATTCTTGGTCTCGGTATCTTTGGTATCAGTATCGAGCTCATCTGCTCTATTGTATAATTTATTGGATAAACGGATCAAGTGTTTTTTGACCTAATTGATCAAATCATTTTAAATCAGATCTAACCTAGGCTCATCTCATTCGCAAGGAAATCAGGAATGTCATTATTTCTTTTCTTATATCTCAAATGAAGTTGGAGAAAACTAAAATCGAAATTATTGTATTATCCAAAAAGTTTTATGTTCAAAATAAACATCACATATTTTCAAAATAACTATGCATTATGCAATTCACATACTCTTCTATAAATATTCATTTTTTAGTGAGTTGGAGTGACATGTATGGTATATATTCCCCATTTTTTCATGCAAACGATCATCCTTCCATCCATCCTCCTGCTCACAATCATTTCCAATTTCATTCCTTCACAATCTCCAGAATTCATTTGCAGAGATCAATCAGAAGATAAACCGGTTTGAATCGTGTATATCTCCTCCTTTTCGTCATCTAATTCATAGAGAAATAACAAGAAATCGTTCAATCTCTTCATCGGTTTGTCTTCATCTTCATCGTATAACCCTCGCTGCTCGAATTCAAAATGGTTCGAGCAGCCGAGGAAGAACAAGCTGTAGATTCTGGATTAGGTGATGAAAGCACCACGAACAATGATGACAAAAACTCAGGTAACCGTTGTTTTAACAAATCTGCTCTGATATCATGAATGATTGTTTGATTGTGTCCTAGACCTACAAATTTGTCCCATCGATTGAAATATGTAAGAATTTATTTGGAGTTTTAGATATGGAGATGATGAAGGAAAAGTTCGCTAAATTGCTTTTGGGCGAGGATATGTCTGGGGGAGGAAAGGGCGTTTCATCAGCTTTGGCTTTGTCAAACGCCATTACAAATCTAGCGGGTACTACACGTGATTTACGATTGATTTTTTGAACTATGAAGCGGTTTTTCACATGTGAAACTGTATTTTGATCATGGATTTAATAAATGCAGCTTCTGTTTTTGGGGAACAATCGAGATTAGAACCCATGCCACCGGAAAGACAGGCCAGGTGGCGGCGAGAAATGGATTTGTTGTTATCGGTCACCGATCACATTGTTGAATTTGTGGCCTCGAAACAGAATAGTAATGGTGTAAACATGGAGGTAAGTCATTCTCTTTTTCTTTATCTGTAACTTCATGCATACATATTTTCTTGAATGTTAGATGTGACAGAGGGATTTGATTATGTTTAGAATTGCTAAGTTGTAGAATGTGAATAGGTTATGGTTACACGACAACGGAGCGACCTGCACATGAATATTCCTGCATTAAGGAAGCTTGATGCCATGCTCATTGTAAGATCTTAAACATGAAATTGCATGTTTGGTGAAAACTGAAAAGTGTCAAACTAGTATCATCGAGAGGTGGCGATTAGGGGTGTAAATGAGTTGAGCAGATCACCAAGCTTAAACAATTTATTGTGATGATATATGACACAAATAATTATTAAAAATTGAGTTTATTTTGGATGGGCCGGGTCAACCAGATCGGTACCAAAATACACGTATTTGACGCGTATTTAACCTGACAATTTGCCACCTCTATGATATTGTTTATATATACTGGTGTTAATAACATGTAATGTGTGGGAAAACAGGAATGCCTAGATAACTTTAAAGGTGACCATGAGTTTACTTATGCATCTAAAAACGATAATGAAGCAAAAAGCATGAGAAAGAGGGAAGAGGATAAATGGTGGTTACCGACTCCTGTGGTTCCACCGGATGGTTTATCAGACACCACAAGGAAATGGTTGCAGTTTCAGAAAGACTCGGTTCACCAAGTGCTTAAAGCAGCCCTAGCCATTAACGCACAGATTCTAATGGAGATGGAGGTCCCGGAAAGCTATACTGAAACCCTTCCAAAGGTATTTTATAGAAGTAGCAAGATGGACGGGACAAGTAACGGTCAAGTAACGGGTCATGATCAAAACGGGTCAAGTTGGGTTGGCCCACAAGACAATATTCGTTCAGTTTTTAAATCTTTTTATATTTAATTATTGTGTTGATTATGATTGCAGATACGATATTATGACAATAATAATCTAAATATCTGCATAAAGCGAATTAGTAGGTTTTGGTCAAGTTTTAGCCTTTTACCTTCTCGTGTCAATTGACCCATTCCACTTTTAGCTATTTTGACATGATGATTTGATGTTGCCGCCTATAATAATATTATATTAAAAATTTATGAGTCTTGATGTTTTTTTTGTGACAGAATGGACGTGCAAGCCTAGGAGACTATATTTACAAGAGCATAACCGTTGAGCATTTTGATCCGGATAACTTTCTTTTAGCTATGGATTTGACTACAGATCATAAGATTGTTGACCTCAAGAACAGAATCGAGGCATCTGTGGTGATATGGAAACGGAAGATGACTACTAAAGATGCACGGTCAGGATGGGGTTCGGGTGTAAGTTTGGAAAAGAGAGAACAATTTGAAGATAGAGCAGAAACAATCTTACTAATACTTAAACAACGGTATCCTGGGATCCCTCAATCTACACTAGAAATCAGCAAAATTGAACATAATCGAGTAAGAAATTATCTGTATATTTTGGGTAAGCATGCAATAAATCTAAAGATTACTAAAAGAGTCCTAAAAATTCATGCTTTTATTGTTTTCTTGATTCCATAGGATGTTGGACATGCAATTCTTGAGAGCTATTCAAGAATACTAGAAAGTTTAGCACATAAAGTATTGTCGCGTATAGAAGATGTACAACACGCAGATGCCCTTACACAAAACTCATCTTCACGAAGTTTAAAGCTTAACTCTCTTAGAGATTCATTGAGGATACAAGCATCAGGTAAATTCCCATATTTGTAGTAACACATGAATTCATACTTGATTCTACACATCAATCTGTTGAAAAATGAAATGAGTATTGGGAGTAGAACCAAACATACTTACAAGTTGTGGCAAAGATACATTTAACACATACTAAATTGTTCTTTGGTTGTTGATCAGATTAGATTTTGCCACGTGGACCAAGCTTCGGTTTCTGTTGTGGGCCCTTCACGATCGGCAACACGTCTCCTGTGGCGGTGGAGCTGAAGTAAGCAAGGGTCGAACCACCTCCCAATATCAAGAACTTGAGTAGCAATCCTCTCTTGGTAAAAGGTGCCGCGAATGTCTCGAAGAACTTGCTCTGCAATCCAGTTAATCAAAATGTACACTAGAAATGAGATTTAAGAGTGTACAACTATAACTGTTCATATACATAGTGTACAATACAACCAGTAAAAAATGGTTATACAATCCTTGTCAATTGTGGAAAGCCTACTCAACATTACAACATTATTCAACTTTTATGTCTCTCTGGCAAAATTTCCAAGATGTAATTACCCATTATAGAATAATGCAAAAACCATAACTGTATACATGAATACAAATTACAAAAGAAATTTAATCTAATTATAACTCCTAAGAGGGAGATTAATTCAGAACACTCTTATGTATTATTAATTAACTATATATATGAATACAAATTACCAAAGATATTTAATCTTATTATAACTCCTAAGAGGGGGGTTAATTTAGAACACTCTATATAGCTATATAGCAAGAATGCGCTTTAAAAAATGGGAACTATTCATTTTTTCAATCTTAAAAGTTTAAAAATAACATAAAATGATATTACATATAATGGGAACTATTCATTTTTTCAATCTTAAAAGTTTAAAAATAACATAAAATGATATTACATATAATGGTTATTGTTTTTACTCATTTCTCTTGAAATTCAAAAAAGTATCAACGAACTAATTTGATTATTTGACTATATATATATAACATACATACATGTAAGAAATATAACCTACATTAATGTAGGTAACATACAAAATCAAACATGATATTGACAAACCGGTTTGCTAGTTTTTATATACATAACCTAAGCTTGTGTACATTAAAAATACAAAATTTAAAAGGTAAGAACCATCCATCAAAGATGTTATTTTAGTGCTCTAAAATCATTCAGCTTCTCCTATCTCCTAATTATTCCTAATAATAATAACCCTAATAAATATATTCTATCAGATTACTCGTTAACAAGACTGTAAGTAAATTTATAGAGAGTTATGTTTCAAGGGGTTTAGAGTACACCACATGACCTAACAAATACTATTAGATTAATCATCAACAAGACTGTTAGTGAATTTAGCGTGATATGATGCCTACATGCAGTAAATTCACTGAGGGTGATGTGATGCCTACGTAAAGTTAAGGGCTTTAGAGTACACGCGTAGCCTAACAAATATATTCCATCAAATTACTCATTAACAATACTAATTACTATCAGTAAATTCATTGAGGCATTAGGTCGAATACCTGGAGGGGGTTATACGGTGAAGGAGCATCAGACCCATAAACATCCCACTCACCAGTGGTATTACCCAAATCTTCCAAATCAAAGTACACACTTTTGTCACCATATTTAGCCACCACAGCTCCAGCTCTACACATAATATAATATCATCATTCATCAACATGCAAAAACCCCCAAATCAATCGACCCATTAATTTCCACTGTAAACCCATATCAAAACTGTGAGTATTCATACTTCATTCGTACCTGTAAGATGTGGGTTTGACGCTCTGACGTGAGGGCCTCAGGTTAACCTTGGTTCCGACGAGGGTGCTGCCACTAAGGCCCTTGATGGTTGTGGGTGTGAAGGTTGCAAGAGACGCCATTGGTGCGAAAGATTGGAGCTTGATGGTGTTTGGTGAAAGTGTGATTGTTGTTGGTTGTGAATGAAATTGTGGGGTGTGAGTATATGGAATGAAGAGGATGAAACAGAGGGTGGTGTGGTGGGGTCGGTTGATCTGATTGCGTGGATTTGAGGGTGCCACGT
The DNA here is from genome assembly GCA_018326445.1 of Flaveria brownii. Classification (NCBI taxonomy): domain Eukaryota; kingdom Viridiplantae; phylum Streptophyta; class Magnoliopsida; order Asterales; family Asteraceae; genus Flaveria; species Flaveria brownii. The sequence continues at coordinate 10,376 of BJCN01326784.1, forward strand.
GGATATTATGTTGGTGTTGCTTGTTTTGGGGATTTAGATTGGTTGAAGATAGATAAGGTTATCTATCTCATGATCATGAATCATGATTTTTCAGGGAGCATAGTTATATGGCATCTAACATTGTAATGACCGGTGATCATGATCGAACCGGATTTAACAACAGTATAACGTTATAAATATATATAGTATATTATATATATAGTTATATATATAATTAAATATAAATAATTTATATATGTATTTTATAGTTATATATAAAACTTAATTATATTTTTATATCCAACACATTAATTTATGGTTTAACATTCTCTTTTTAATCATTAAAATAAAAAATAAAAAAAATAAAATATGGTTCGAACCGGTCCGGTTTCCCGGTCCGACCACCAACTCGGGAGGAACCGGCCCGGTCGAACAGGCTCAAAACGATTTGATGCGAACCGGACCGACCACCTAGCCGATTCCCGGTCCGACCGGTTGGACCGACCAGTCCGATCCGGTCCCAACAACAATG